>VXAX01000975.1:390404-466284 GCA_013399835.1 Leptocoma aspasia | reverse complement strand
CCCCGGGGCGCGCGCGCGGGGCGGCGGGAAGGGCTGTGGGGCCCAGGGCGCGTGCGCAGTGTGGCCCCGGCGCGCCCGCGGGGCGTGTTGGAGCCGTGACGTCACTGCGCCGTGACGTCATGCCGCTCCGGAGCACGGCTCCAGCAGGGCCGCGGAGTGACGTCACAGAGCGAGGCTGGCGCGCTCCGCACCGGGAGCGGCGGGGCCGGGAGAGCCGGGACAGCAGCGCTGCTCCGCCGGGCTCAGCAGTGACAGCCAGCGCTCACAGGGACATGATGATGGCCAGTTAAACTGAACATAAAACAAAACATACACAAGCACCGAACCCTCCCCTGCACCACGCTGACGACTTGAGCTCTTACTAAACAAGCAGAACTCATCCATCATCGCTTCCATCAGTGATAATGCCCCTCAGAGCCTTAAAAACGTTTTATTTCAATACAGCAGTGACATTAAGCAACTCATCCTCACCACAACTTTTCATCCAGTCCCAGGCAAACAGAAAACATTCACATTCAAGAATGAAAAAAAGAAAAAAAGCCCGAAATGTTTTCACCATTTCATAAAGTGTTTATTGAGGATGGTAACACAGGATAAATCATGCAACAGCTCAGTAAAAAAAGGGAATCATTTAAAGGATGAAGAATGGTAACTGGTGCTGCTGATTCTGAAAAGTTTATAAAAAAAATATTAATTGTCCAAAAGTGACATCAAAAACCACTTGAAGCTGAACATGGATGTTGCTTATAAAGCATTCATTAATTAGAAAATGTAGATATTGTTTAAAATGATCACCCACAGATTTCTGTAATCAACAACTTACAAGTCCCCCATTCCTACAGCTGTAATGGTGGAGCAGGGCTGGACATCCAAGATATTTAACCTTCTCTTCCTGAACAAACAGCACAAACATTTCCCACTAATTAACACAATCGCATCTCTTACCCCTCACGACCTGGGCTGCCAAGTGCTTTCATTATTGGGATTACCTTCCCAGACATCATGGCAGAACAGAAAGAGCCCGTCCTTGTGGCCTCAAATGATTTTCTCACTGCCCTCTTGCCATCAGTCTGTTTTAGAAGGGGAACAACTACAAAATGTGACTGTTCCCCTTCTAGCACCAACATATATTTTGAATAAGGAACTCCATGTCAGCAGATGGCACAAAGACAGGGCACCAGCACATCACATCAAACATCGGTGGTTTCAGATTTAAAGTTGACATATATTCGCCTTTTGGAAAAAAAATAAATATAGTGGAATGAAAATTGAATCAAAGGGAAAGAACAGATGACTACCATCCATCAAGGATGCACATATTTGTGCACTGAGAAAAAAAAAAAAAAGAAAAAAAAATCAGTCATTTCAAAGAAAATCTTGAAAATTAAAAAAACGTTTGCACTTGTTCCTGGTCATAAACAATCTCACAAAAATCTCACTTTTGGAACTATTCCAATTGAAACCATACACTGAATTTATTAATACAGTATAAGTTTCTTTATGTAAAAAATCTTTATACATAGT
Source organism: Leptocoma aspasia (assembly GCA_013399835.1). Classification (NCBI taxonomy): domain Eukaryota; kingdom Metazoa; phylum Chordata; class Aves; order Passeriformes; family Nectariniidae; genus Leptocoma; species Leptocoma aspasia. Next base: position 464,760 of record VXAX01000975.1, on the reverse strand, counting down.
AATAAAAAAGATAAAGGCAAGATGCATCAAACAGAAATCTGCTGGTTGTTTTTCCTCCGTTCTTACAGAGCCGCTGATGACTACCTGCACTATAAAGAGCTGTGTTTCTGACTTTCTGTCTCAAGCATCTTCACCTTTGCTTGTGATAAGGATTGTTCTGTCCAAGCATCCAAAAGGACAGATGCTGGTGATGTTTTGGCACTTACGCTGGCAAACTGAGCTTCTTTCCCTTGAGAACTGCAAGGAAAAGTTGGAAAGAAAACAGTCAGCAAAACAAAGCTGTGATGCAGGAGAAGCACACACTGTTAAAATGTCAAAGGGACCAAAACCTTTCACACCAAATGGGTCCACTGCAGACAGTCCTCCCAGCCTGCCTCTCTCTCCAACACAGTGGTAAAACTAGAATTAACAATTCTAACCTTGCCCTCTTGTGGCACCCTGGAGTTCCCACTTTTCATCCTCATAGGACATACTAGCCCCTCACCACAGCCTCTTAAGAATTATGACTAAAATAACACAGCCCTGTGCAGCTTTGTGGTTACGTGGTGGAAGCTGAAATGTGAGTAAGGGCAGAATTATTAATGCACCCAGAAGAAGTGTCTGCTTCTACACTGAGCAAAAATAGAAACAGCCAAAACATTTTCAACTCTTACTTAAACCACTGAGAAAGGTATCTGTAAGCACAGGATCTGCATGTAACAGTGTACATGGTCAGAGGAAGCAGGAGGATCATGCTTATCCATGGAAGGCTACAGCAATATATATTGAGCCATACTTAAGTTTTTCCAAAAGTTCATCAGATCGTTTATACATTTATATTCTACCCATACCCCCAAAAAATCCTCAGAAATGCCCCACACTAGCAGACAGTGTACTCGATGAATTAAGGATATTTCAGAACTAATCTGCACGCAGAATTAGCGAGCTCGTAATGCTGATGTAGCAGATCCCTATGAACCTGTTAACTGCTACATTCCACAACCTGAAACTGGAAGTTAGTATTACTTACCTTTTGTAACATACAAATAGAAGAAGTCACAGTACAGAACCGTCTGGACCACACCAGCAACAACAGCTATGAGGTCAAAAAATCCCTCAAAGTAGTAGCGCCAAATCCAGTTGACTAAGTACAAGGCACGGTACAGACCCAAGAAGAAAAGATAGTGAGTAGTGATGGTCTCTGCTTCCCCAGTTTTGCTGATCATAAAAAGCTGAGGGAGAATAGCAACTGATTCAAGATAGATGGAGAAGGTCCACAGTATCTGAAAGGAAAAAAACCCAGGTATATCCAACTGTCTTACTGATAACAGCAGGACAGAAAACATGACTTGGCTTGACTTTTTACTCTCTAACAATGTTATGGATGAATACCTATTCATACAGGTACAGTATTTTGGGAAGCTTTCCTTGGTCCAGGAAAAACTAAGTGAGAGCTTTATAATCAACCAGAGGATGGGAGGAGCGAACTCTCCTGGCAGACAGCAGACTCTCCACACCAGCTCTCTGCTGAGCTGGCACACACAGGTTTACTTGTGAGGGAACTTGTGTGCATCCAGTTCACATTACCCTGAAATGCAGCTTACAGAGTCCACGCTGTGAAAGCTGCAGGGAAGATGAAGTCCTTTTCTCCCCACTCATTGGGGAGTTCTTCCATTTTTTAGCTATTTGTTTAAAGAGTGAGCTAACACATTAAAAAAATTAAAATATGTCTCAAGTGTTGCAATTCAAATTCCCTTACTCTGTAATATTAATCCCAATATAAAATGCAGCTCAGTCCACGTAAAACAAGCATCTAAAGTTACTCTCTACTCTGTAGGAAAAATTACCTGTTTAAACTCTCTGTAATTACATTTTTAATACCATTTTTCTGCAATTAAACACATAGCTGCATTTTAAATATAATGCAATTATTTTTAATAGTCTAAACTATTTCCAATTCTATAAAATTTAAGTAGTAGTATAATTCCTTTTGTTTTCACCAGGTGGCACCAACTATTCACAAACTGCATTCCTGGGGATTTCTTTAACAAACAGAACAAAAGGAATTCTGAATTAATACAGCCATCAGAGTATACTGGGAAAAACAGAGTCTTCAGCTTAATAAAACAGTCAATGCTAATAACAATGCTGGTCTCCTGAGGTGCCTTAAATTTGCACAGACATCTGCACCACACAGATGGAGGAAAGAATTAGCCTGAACCTACCTGACATAGACACTCTTTAACCATTCACTGGTCAGGCTAAAAATGCTCATCCTCACCTTCTAAATATTTTTGTGAAAAAAATACCATCTCCTTCCCACAATCAACTCACCTCCAGTGGAGAGAAGTCATGATTAACAAGAAAAGAGAGCCCACCAACAGGAACAATCAGAAACTCCACTCGGAAGGTGTCATGGTTTCCATCGTAGGTGGCCTTGAACTTCATGTAGATCAGGTACACGGTGGCGTACGAGCAAGCAATGTAGATAAGCTGAGGGCAAGGAAAGAAACAACCCCAAAACACTCCACAGAGGTTCCAGGATTAAATCATGCTCCCTGAATAAATACTAAGAGGAGTAAGTGTGGTTTTTTTAATTCTTTGCATTGTTTAGGTGGTTTTGCAGGCTGTTGGTGGTGCTTAACTTTTGTCAGCGGAGTAATAATTCAAAATGAGCAGTTCTGGGCTCTGCTGGGTTTTTTGCTTTAAAGGCATCACGTGCCCATGGTTGAAGTGATGCCCGAAGGTGAAGACTGTTTCCAGAACTAAGGAAGTGACTGGACAAGAATACATGCTCTGCAACTGCAGGGGAAGCACTGGCCCCAAACATTCAGGTTAAAAATGTGCAGGTGCATACACACAATGCACCTGCATTCAAAAAGTCCAGAGTGGTGTGGCTCATGAGGCAATTAAAAAAATATTCAATAAGCCCCTTTCAGACAACCATTAAACATATCACAAGTTAGCTGATTTGCTTTGGACCTTTAAACATCTCTAAAATCTGAAGAGTGGCAACTGGACACTGTTCTTCACCAACCAACAGGCCACAAGACCTGCAAAGACTAAGAGACTGAGAAAAACAATGAACCAGAATTCAATGTGAGCTGATGCCTAACCATTTTGAATGGTTATGGCACAGTAGACTTTATAGCTATTCCCTGTGGAATAAGCAAAAAGCTTCATTTTACAGGTGAGAAAACAGAACTGGAGAGAATCTAAGACTTTCTAAAGGTCAATCTGCCATCATCAGGACAGAGCTCATTGTCCTGGAGTCAACACAGTACAGCAGACTAGACAAGTATTTTAGCTTCTGCCAGTTTCAGCACAAAGATTAAATGTTCCAAACCATTTATCACATTAAAAGAGTTATCTGAAACAGAGAAGTAACAGATTAAAAATCCCACTGTTTGCAGATGCTATTAATCACTAAATGCTCTGCTCACAGACAAAATCCTACAAATACTGTATCAAGGAGCTCAGAATCCAAAGGCTCTGCTACACAAGCACCCTGGCTGAGTGGAGATAAAGAACCACAGGACAGGATACAGGGAACCTTTACTATGGGTGTAAACTAATCTCAGCAGGTATGGTCATAGAAGACATTAAGAAAGTGTGAATTAATCCAAATTTCTTTCTTTCTGTTACAGATTTCTTCGTCTCAAGCATCTAAACTCTTGACTTCTGAACTAAAGTTCTCTCAAGTTCTCAACTGTTCTCAACAACTGTGTAATATTATATGCTCCTACATATAAATAAATATAACACAAAATTGTGTTGGGACACTCAAGCAGCTTCATATTAACACTACAATAATGGGCTGAAAAGAATTATATTCAACAGTCTTTCTAAGCAGTAACCTTTAAAACTGAAATAGATGCTACCATTTTGAAGGCTAGTATTTCCACATTCATTTCTTTTCTGGTTAGGAGGGCTGCAGAACAAAGATGTGGTCATGGCCTTGAATCACAACCAATAAATAAATGGCAAAACTCCCCTAAACTGCTCCTTTAGTGCACCTAATTGTACCTTCCAATCAGAAATTATATATGGAAAAAGCTTCTGTTTCAAGAATATTTTATTTAATCCACAGCTCTTCATCTATAGTGTTAATATTAAAACTTAAGCATACACATTTCACTTGTTGGAAAGCAAGTGTGAGTTTAAGACACAAAATTTTATTTTAGAGTATTATTTCCCTAATTCATTTGTACATTTTGCATTATTGATTATTTTAGTCTTTCCTCTTGGCAAAGTTATACCACCCTCTAAATTAAAGCTGAAAAGCATCAAGAAAATCCAAGAATAAAGGAACTGGATTAAAAAAACCACAAACATATGGCCCTCTCCCAGACCACTGCTTTATTTTCTCGTACTCAGCACCAGAAATTGCAGGAATGAGTAAGTAAAAAACTCAAATTCAGGCTCACTGACATTCAGTGGGCAAGTGACAGGGGTATAACTCACAGAAGCTACATTCCTTAGAGCTTACTCATGTCGACTTTTGATCAGCCTCTGACCAGACAGCAGCTGAAATTCTGGTAGTGCATTCTGAATACTAATTTACCTTGTAGTGAATAAAAGGAGATTTACTTGAGCTTTAATGTCTCAGTTGAGAAATATAGTTTATTTGAACCATTTTTCCAAAAGCTTGTATTTTCAATAACCAAAATGCCATTTGCTCTAAATGCCACAGTCTTGATATAAACAGTTTTTTACAATTGCATGTAGAGTGCAGAAAAAATTTAGGATTTTGAGTCCATCTTCCACATTCTTTATCCAAAGCCCACCTAGAACTTTGGAGTAGGCCATTAAAAATGGCTTTTATTAATGAAATTATGCACTCTGCATGCAACCTCACTAGCTTTTCTAACTCTTCAGTATACTCTACCTTCATAGATGTGTTATACAATGAAATGAATGAAGTGAAGAGGTCCAGGTAACGGGTAGTGAAGACCAGTGCAAACAGAAGCTGGCTTTTCCCAGAAATACCTAAAGTGATAAAGGAAATAATTAATCATTCAGAAAGTGATGAGGTGCTTTGAAACATTTGATGACCGGGACAAGAAAGGATATATCCTTTATTTTTAAGCCAGTTGATCACAAAATTAGGACAAAATCCAAGTTCCCAAGCTGTACAAACAGAATTCTAAGCCCATATAGATCAGTAGTGTGAATGTAAGTTACCCTGTACTGGAAGAGGTGCTGGCACTACACAAGATTTAGAAGTTACTCACAGCACGTAGTGTCATCTCCAAAAATATCACCTGCAAGCTATCTGTTCTGTATTATCACTGGGCAAGGCTGCATTAGCTTTCAGTTCTCAGAGTGCTGTCACATGCCTCAGCACAATCTTTAGATGCTGAATAGCTGGAAAGGTACAAGGGCAATAGACAGAACAGACCCAGTGACAAGCAGAAGGTATGATGGCACCAATAATGGGATTTTAGAGGAATACATAGATTTTAAAACAGAAGGCAATTCACTCCACAGACTCAATTGGCCACATGGTGAGAAAAACATCAAACAATCAAACCCACATGTTATTATGTATGAAAACAAAATTTTAAAAAGAGAGAGAAGTGAGATAAGATGTCAGACATCTACACTGCATCTTTAAAGCAACTTTTGATTCTAGGTCAAAGCCCCAATGTCAAAGTGTTTGTTTGTACTTAACTTCAGGCACTAGAGCACAGTCAGAAGCATAAAAGCTTTGCACAGTCAGTCACTAAAAGCTTCCGAAAGCTGAGGTGAAACATTGCTCCATAATACTGATGTGGTGGTGTGTCACAGCAGGGGGACAAAACAACCCACTCTGTGCCTCTATCTTGTTATTCCAATTATTCTTGTTTTCAGTCATCCAGGGCGAAAATAATTGAATCTGTTCAGCTAAGCATGCAAGTCTTCTTCAAAAAACAAGAGGGAAAAATACTCTGTAGGAGAGGCTGAAAATCCTTGTCCCTTTATACAAAGATATTTCTAGAAAGGCTTTTATTAACAGTGCCATAAAGCAATTAGGAGAAGGCAATCTGCTATGGCTATTGAAGTCCTTTTTCACTCCAGCTTAAAGAACATGGAATAAACTGCTCCAGATGAAGGAATTTAACCTAGAAAGTACAAGGATGGCTGAAACAGTAACAATTAGAAAGGGGTGTGTTTTCAAATTTCATATGTCTGCAAGGTGAGCCTGATGTGCCACCTACAGAACAGCCCAGTACAGGGGACATAAACCATCTCAAAACCTGCAGGCTGTAAAGCTGTAAAACACAAGCTGCAAGTATTACAAACAAAACATGCCGCCCTCCCCCCGCCCCCCCCCAAAAAAACACCAGAAAAAACCCCACAAACAAACTACCTCCCAAAGTTTAGAAAAAAAACCATTTTACATTTCTTGAACTACAACCACGTTGCACAGACAGCTGAAGCAGCACTCTGGGCTCATCCCAGGTGTGCTTGTTGGCATCACAATTTGCCAATAAAACCTCCCAGCAAGCAAAGCTGTCCTAAGGTCAAAATCCACAGGACAAAGAAATCCACCTGGACAGATTACAGAACAGTGGCATACTACAGAATATAACTAGGCTAAATTATTTAGCATGCTATTTTCTTTTAGCAAATAACTGGGAACAGAAAAAAACAGAAACCAACCAGCATATAAGACACATTAATTTTTGATAACAGCTATAAATTTGGTCTGGATATACTGTCATAAATACATATAATATACTTGACAAATTCTTCTAAGCCATTGCCAGTCTTACCTCCTCAACCCCTAAGCTGTAATTTCTATTAAGGCTTTCAATACTCTCACTGATTTTTGAATCTTTTGAATAGTAGTGAAATCCTGAAGCCCACCCTAGACCCAAGATAAAACTAATTTCAAGAAAAGTAGGCTAGACTAGACTAGGCAAGGTTTAAATTGTAAACCAAAGGCCTATGAAGGGACAGGCAAATCGAAAGAAACATCTAAACCACGAGCAAAAACAGGGTGAGGGAAGAGGTAAACACACAGTTGTAGAACTTTGATGCATTTCAAAACTTTAGGAAATGTATCAATGTATGTGTCACAACACTGACCCTGGCTCACCACTGGCAACTGCAATACACTGAGGCTACAATGATGCTATTCTCATCCTTCTCCCTTTCCTTTTACTCCCACAAACACTACTTAGTTCTTCAACTAAATAAAAATGGTTTTTTCTTCCAAAGCTCTGGGCTCAAATTTTGAAGAGCCAAACCTCTCCGTTTTGTTTCATCCTCACACATGGAAAAACTTCAGCTTCTGTGTTCCAGCTTGGCTGAAAGCCATAGCATGAAACTTTAATTCAGGTGATTTTCACAGCCAGGCAGGAGGGCAGAGCTGAAACTGTAGTACTTTCTTATCAACTTTCTTTCTTCATTTTGCTGTGGTGAGTCAGGTAAGGAATAACAGGCAGGAGCAGAGGCACTGAGCTGTGGAGCATGTACAGCACTTACCAACTATGAACTGCACATCACAGCCATAAAACCTACAAACAAAGTTCTTCTAAGGAAGGTCAGTCCATACTTTGCCATGGAAACTTCACAGACTTATTTTAAATAAAGTAGTTTAGTTCTGTACCAAGTCCACGTCAGCCACAGAACCACAACTTCTTTGGTTCTGCTAATAATGTACTAGCATTAAGAACTCCTGTGCTTCCAATGTAAAAATCCAACCTAATTTTAAAGACAAATTTTCCACCTGAGAAAGAGAATACTTTCCTTTAAAGAGAGAGAAGAAACTCCAAACCTACCTAAAGCAGCAGTTTTTGAGAAAATACAGACAAATTAGTAGCAGCCTATGGCAAAGTACTGTCAGAAGTCTTCATCTTAGCATATTATCTGGTCCACAGTGGACACATAAAATTGAGATACAGCTACATTACCTAGCAAAAGTACTACACATTTACTATCTACACTACTTTTTTAGAGTATACAGCATATAATTTGACAGCACTGCAACTGCAGGTCACCTTTAACACTTGATAAATGGCACAGAGAAATGTGAATCAATTTTCAGGCAGTAATTTGCACTGCAAACAACCTCATTTGACTTGAAACGGGTAAGAAAATACAGTCTGAACAAGACAATGTTTGAAAGCACAGGATTCCTCAAGTCTCATGAATTTCCTAATTATGACATGATGTCAATAATGGAGTTACTTACTACACTCTCCATGGCTCTTCCTAATGATTTTTGAACTGTTATTTTGAGTGGCAAACGTTTTTCCACATTCTAAATTTGGAAACTCAAATAAACCAGACATGCAAAAAATTGTTGCCCTGCCAGCTATAAAATTCTGAAGTCAAGATTTGATTTGCTTTCCCCTTGTTCTCTTTTCAACCTATTGACTAAAAAAAAATTAGGTTTCTCAAACACAGAAAACACAGACTGCTTCAAAGTGCAGATGAGCCTGGCCTTACCTATCTGCTTCAATTAGAGGAGTCACTTCTTAAGAAAGAAAATGGGGACTATGGGTCTTCAAAAAACAGCAGGTTGCAGCAGAGGTGCACAGGCTGTCTCCCTCATTTCCAGCTGCTTTTACAGGCCTCCGAGTTCTCCTGGAACAAAGGCCTCAGACACACACAGATGCAACCAGAAGAGAGGAGTCGGCACCATGCGGTTTGCCAGCTCTTCATGGATCACAGCCTGCAGTTCAGCCAGCAGTTAGAAGCCCTTATTTATTTTCAAAGCCTCTACTGCTTCAAAAGTGCAGTTAAAGTAGCAGCTGGTTTGCCTGCGTTTCCTTAGTCACCAATAACCATGAGGTATAAGTTTATTTAATTTATAAATGGCTCTAAATAACCACACAATGTAAAGAAATGGCAGAAAGCCCTCTAATAAGAGGCTCTTGGTAGCTGCTCAACATTAACTGGTAACTACTTAGGGGTTATTGTTGTGTATGACTTTACAAACATATGCAAATGTATATTTACAAAGGTTTCATCAATAGAAACCTCAACTGACAACAATGAACCACTAGGAGGAACAGAATAGGGCCCCCAAAATAAAATTCTTTGCTCATGTTCCTTTGAGATATTCCTGTTCTTCTCAATCTAGACAAACTTGTTAGGCCTCAGACACCAATCTCACAGCAGCAACACGAGTCTGGATTTACTCCTGAGGACTAAGGCAGAACTAGAAGACACCAAAAGAAACAACTCCTGACAAACACATCCCTGCTTTTTTTTTTTTTTTTTTTTTTTCCCCTCAGGAAAATGAATTAAGCAAGTATTTTCTACTGTAAGAGCTCGTGCATGTGTGTTTGTGTCCAGGGACACTGGCTAATTTGGGAAAGGGGAGAGCTGTATCACCTATGTGATACAGGCCTGTTTACTCTTCTGACTTGGAGAAAGCTGTACCAATGACTGTGTGAGGCTCCTTTCTTATGAATAATCCCCTAGTAGTAGAGATTCTCAATCATAACTGGCTTAAGGAAAGCAACATCAGATCACTTTTTAGGCAGAAAGATGGGACCAGGTCACAGTGCACGATATAGTGTAAATAACCTCACATCCAAAGGTCACTTAAGAATCTCTTGGCTCAAACCCTATCTGAATTTCAGCCTTGCAACAGAATTTCTCATTTTCTTTCTTCAGACATTAAATGACATACAGTCTTTAGATTATTAACCCTCCTGCTGTTTGTAATCACAACTGCATTTCTCAAACACAGGACAAAACTCTACACAAGAGTTGGAGGAGGGAAGGCCCTCTCCTGCCAGATCCAGACAGGATTCCTGTGATGCACTAGAGCCTGAGCCAGGCAAGTTCATCAGGAAGGTGCTCTTGTGCTCCATGACCTCAGGAACAATAGTTCTGCACTACCACTGCATGTGGGCCATGGAGTCACTTGCTTGATCTCTTTTGTAAAGTTAAGAACAGTTTTTACTTCAAGTCTATTTAAAATCAAAGCCATTAGTTTACTTTTTAAAAACCAAAATTATTCATTTACTAGGTTTTTTTGTGCTACCAAGTGATTAGCCAGTGATTTGACATGACAACATACAGAACCTGTACTTCCTCCTACCTGTAGTGTAAATCTCTTTCATTTCCCCATTCTCAGTTATTTCAGGTTACAACTTAAACTAATTCTTCATGCTTTTAACTGAAAACTTTACAGATACATCTGTTCAACAGTGCTAACCCAGTATTTGAACAGTATCATCAAAACATGGCAAAATGATTTCAAGAACAATCGCCCTCACTAAAGAGTGATCACTGGAGAGATCACTAAAGAGAATCACTGGAGAGACAGCAAAGTCAAGCTCACAGTCAAACTCCCGTGCACAACTAAACCAGTATTCCCAGGGCGGGTGGTCCGACCCACGTAACACACACCGCAAGGAAATGCCCATTTTGAATGACAACAGCTCCCAGTTTTCTGAAAGAAATCAGCTACGCTGCAGTTATGGGAACTGCCTGCAATTCCCTGCAACCACCACACCGTACAGCCGAAGGGGGAAAGCGAACCACGGCACAAGGAACTGGAGCACGCCCGTTCCGAACGGGGGGGAAGCGGCAGCGGGGGGCGGCGGAGCGGGGCTCGCCCGGCCGGGACCCGCGCAGCTCCCGCTGCCACGTCACACAGGCCCGCGGCTCCCGCCGGGAATCTCCCTCCTAGCGCTTCCTACGGCAAGCTGGCCCGGCCGACAGCAAACCCTCCACCGGCCCCAACAGCGGCACGAAACACAGTTCAATTCCTGCACAAAAGCCAAGGAGAGGGGGAGCGTGAGGCCGGGCGGAGGGAAGGGGAGAGCAGGGAAACTTCAGAGGTTACGAACCGCGAGTGAGCGGCGGCCGGCGCTGCACCAAACCGCGCACACCGGCGGCCCAGGGGCCGGGCGCGGCCAGGGCAATGGGAGGGATGGAGGGACGGAGGGATGAAGCGAGGGCGGCTGCTCGCCCCGCGGGGGACGAATTGTTTCCCCCCTCCATCCCCAAACCGGCCTCCCCATTCATTCGCCTACCGCCAGGCAGTTACGTAAGGAAGCAGCGACCCTCCCGGAGCGGCGGTGCCCAGGGATTAAAGTACAAATAATGGCAACCACAACACCTTTCAGGGAAATGCAGCTCCCGCCGGCGCACCCCACCCCGGAGCGGGGATGCGCCTCCTCCTTCCCCCTCTCCCGGCTGCTCAGCCGCTCCGCCAGCGCTGGAGTTGGAGGGGGCCGAGTCGCGCGGAGGTCAGGAGGAGGGCAGAGCCCACTCCCCTGCGCGTACGGGAGCGACCGTCCCTTTTCACCCGCCCGCTCCAGGGGTCCTCGGGGGCGCCCCAGCGGGGTCAATCGCCTCCCCGCCTTTCCCCGCTCCACCAGGGCCGCCTCCCGGGCCGGTGAGACAGGCGGGACCCCCCCGCCGCCCGGGCTCGCTGGGCTCTCCCCGGGGCGCGGTCCTTCGGGGGCGATCGCAGCACCCCGCGACGAGTTCGGGGCTTTGCCGCCCGGCCCCGGCGGGGCTCCCCGGGGCTCCGCGGCCCGGAGCCACCCGGCCGGTCCCGCCCCGCGGCCTCCGCACGCACCCGCGCAGGAGCGGCTCTTCCAGATCTTGAGCAGCAGGATGATGATGGCCGCCAGGTGGGACAGGTCCCCGGTGAGGCGGAAGATGTTCATGGCGGCGGCGGCAGAGGCGGCGGCGCAGCCGGAGCCGGGGAGNGCGAATATGTTATATATTATATTATATGTATATTTTATTATGTTTTGGAGGGTAACAGCGTGAAAATCTATATCAGCTACTAGAGGGAGTCCAGCCGAGGCCAATAGAGGTGATGAGGGGTCTAGAGTGTCTCTCTTAGGAAAGACTGCGTGGGCTGGGCCTTGTTAGTCTGGAGAAGACTGAGGGGGGATCTCATCGAGACATATAAATACCTCAGAGGTGGGTGCCAAGAGAGTCACAGCATCACGGAATCACTGAATGGGATCACAGTACTTAGGGGTCATCTCGTTCCGCCCCCTGCCATGGGCAGGGATGCCACTTTGTGGACCAGGGTACTCGGGAGCCCATCCAGCCTGGCCTGGAACACTTCCAGGGATGGAGCAGCCGCAGCTTCTCTGGGCAGCCTGTGCCAGGATGGTGCCAGGCTCTTTTCCGCGGTGCCCAGTGACAAGACAAGGAGCAGTGGCCATAGACTAAAACACAAGACGTTTCACCTCAACACAAGGAAGGATTTTTTTACATCGAGGGTCACAGAACACTGGGACAGGCTCTTCAGGGTGGTCATGGATTCTTCCTCCCTGGAGACATTCCAAACCCACCTGGACACGTTCCTGTGTTACTGCTCCAGGTCACCCTGCCTTGGCAGGAGGGTTGGACTGGGAGATCTCCAGATGTCCCTTCCAACACTAACATTTCTGTGATTCTGTGTAAACTTCCAAGAAAAGAAAAAAAAGCAATTATTTATTTAATAATCATGCCTTGAGAGTCAGCACACTGCCTCTCCTGAGTCCCTAATTCCTAAAACAGGACATGACCAGCAAAGTTCAGTGGGCAGTTCAAAAGAGGCATCTCCTCTTAATAACTCTTCAGTGTTCTTTGTAAGAAAAACCAACAATCCAAACAATAGCAAAGAAAAATAGGAATAGCTGCCCAAGAATAGGATTTCCAATGGTTGTAGAAAATGGGTAACAGTTTATTCCAGGTAAACAGTGGTGCTTTGCTGGGTAGCTCATTTCTTTAAAATCTCTTGGTTTACATTGTTTCACACCCCATTTGAGGAAATAGCATAAGGACTTCACGGTTACAGAATTACACACAGAAAAGTTCCCACAGCAGAAGGTTATGGACTGTTTGAAATTTAAGAAAAGGATCCTAACTACAATCTTTTTAATTTTGCTGTTTAAAATGTGGCACAAACATTGAAATCTTTAAAGAGTTTACATAATCCTGAGAAAAGAGAGCTGACCCACATCCACCTGCTATTGACTTTATAGTAAGTACCCACTGTGTGACAAAACCAAATTTACTTATTTTCAGATATTAGGAATCAAAGCCTGTCCTCTTACAACACTGTGTTTACAAGTACAGCAGTACAATTCCTTGACAAGCTCCATAGTATCTCTTACCACTTCCTAAGAGACGAGGTTGTATGTTGCATTTGAAAAGCTTTATAGATCTGAACTCTAACAGAATAATTATTTTAAACAGATATTGAATAATTTTTGGCATCAAATAATGTTTGATGTAACCACCAGTGAGTTGCCTACTTGAGGACACATGTTAAAAACCCAAATATAGTACTTGGAGAATTTGTACTGAAGACTACAGCGTTTGGCAGAACTCCCTAAATCTGTGGTACCAACTGCAACAGGAGGGGGGAAAGTGCAAATTCATAACTACAACATGGGCAGCTGCAGTGCTGAGGCACTTCCATCACTGCACACAGGTGTGAGGTCTGAAAACACAGATATGTCTCACAGCACTGGCTGGACCAGCCTGTTTGACACAGGCTCGACTGAAATGTGTACATTTAATATGTCAGATCTCAACAATTCTGAAAGGGTGAATACTGAAATAAAAGTAGGCAATAAAAACACTGACAGATGCATATCTGGAATCTATTTAATAGATACATTAAAGGCAGAGAGCTGACATCCATTCTCTCAACCCGCTGCTCAGTCCATGCAGTTTATATTCAGAACTTGTTTGTGATCTAAGTTGTTTTCTGACATCTGATTAAATGCTGAAACATGTCAGGCCCCAATTAAACATGACCTAGGGCAGTTTCAGCTTGTGCATCAAACCAATGTGATTTTAACTATAGCAATGGCTATTCTGTGATAAATCAATACAGTTCACTTCCATATACCCTGGTTGAAAATTATTGAGGAAAGCAGTACCAGAAGATATTCCCCTACTGTATCTGTGACAGATTAGCATTTTCCACTGTTTTTATATTTCTCCTAGAGGAATTTACTTTTGGCTTTCCTCCTTTTCTCTTCATCCCTCAAAGAGAAGTTTACAGACATTAAGTGAGATGTTAAGTATTTGTAAGGCTAATTATACCAGCTAAAATATTAGAAGATAAATGTTATACTGTTGCCAGCAAAGCAAGAAATCCATCAATCACAATTTCTCCAGTTAATACTTCAATGTTCAGTCACTTGGACTGTGAGCTCTGAGCATGCCTGTGTTCCTGCATCATCAGGGCAAGAAAATCCTCTCAATAATCCGATTGGAAAAGCAGACTGACGCTGAACAGAAAGGGGCAGTAAGAGACAGATGGACATTGGTTGCGTTCTACTCATTGCAGAAAAAATGTAATACATTTTGTGGCTATCTATTTTTGGGTACAAATAAAGAACCAGATGTGAATTTTGATAAAAATATCCTATGGTGCAAAACTCCTACATGTCCTGATGCCAGGCAAGGTCCGGTGGGGTCTCATAATTTCTCTTTCTAAGGACTAGGTAGAAAGATATGGAAAGATGGTCTGATAATGGATCACAGTCTTAACTAAAATATGAAAGTATGGATACCTGGATAGCACACAGGTCTGTTTTGCTTTCTGACAGGTGTGTTATTTATCTGCCCTTTCCAACAGCATGCTGTATGAGAATGCAGAAAATATTATTTCTGAGGACAAATTCCCAATGTTCTGGGGTACCAATAAAATAAATTTAACCTACAGTGGAGGTTTTGTTTATTCTTTGCTGACCTGTCTTTTCTATCCAGTTTCCCTTCTGCCTTACTGGAAAAGGAAGTCAGATCCCTTCCTTCCAACAGCACTGGAGTAAACAGTCCCCAAAGCTGTCCCACATCATATGGCACAGAGGAGAATATTTTACTAATCAGGACTATAAAGTTCTTAGCTCTCCTTATCCCATGCCTATAGATCTTGCTTAAAAAAACAAAAAACAAAACAAAAAAACCAACCCAAAACACACACACCAAAAAACCCCACAAACTTATCAAAAACATGTAAACATTTTCACTGAAATAAAGATACTCCATTGCTTAAAGTTGCGTACCAGGCTGGAATATCTGGTATAGATATATATATATAAATAATAAAAAATATACCTTTCTAGAGAAAAGCAGAAAAAAAAAAAGAGGAAGAGATTATTTGAAATTTGATTTTTACTTGTAAGGAGAACAGTCCCTGGCAGGGGAACAAGGTACTGCAGTTTGATGGCTGTTCCTCGAGTGCCATGGGGAAATTGGCAGTGTCCCACTGGGAAGCAGTGTGTGGTATCTGGAACCACAACACAGCATGAGCCAAAATACCAACGGTGCACTATGGCCAGTTACCTGCTCAAGTGACACATTCCAGGTGGCTGTTGATTCCTTGTTTCTGAGTGTCATTTGAGCGAGTCAGGCCCCTCCCTTGGCCCCAGGTGTGTTTGGCTGGCACACCTTGAGCAATGTCTCACATCTGCTCCAAGGGGGCAGCCAGTGGGACTCTGACAAGGTCCCAGCCTAATACCATGGGGCTGTGATTTGTGTTACTGGAAAGTAACTGAGGGGGTGATGATCCCTAGGCACAGCAGTGAAGTGATAAGCTAAATCTGCCATAATGCAGTACGTAATTGCCTCTGGAATATTTGAGCAGATTATACAGAGGCATAAAGGGCTTCTTAAAATTAAGGAAGGATGCCTTTTTTTTTTTTTTAACAGTGTCTTTAGAGCCTCACACTGAGGAGCTGGTTAGCTCTGATGTGACAGATTGAGATCACTGGGAGTCAAACATTCCATGCACTGTACAAAGCCTGACAACAGCCATAATGCCAGCTTTAACAGGGACACTTTTCAGACACTGTGGAGGGGTAGTTGTTTTCTTCCTTTTGGGGATTTAGAGATACCACAGATGTGGCATTTACCTCAGTACCAGGTCATAGGGATATTTTCTCTCCTGCTGATCCAGAACCAGTAGCCCTTTTCTCTTTTGTAAACACAATTCTGAACATAAAGGTATCAGGCACTGAAATAATAAGCCAACAGAAGTATTTCTTCCCATCTGTTAACTCCTGAAGGAACCTACATTCAATCACAGGAATGAAATGAAATGCTTCTTCTCACATTCTGCTGGACAGGGTCACCTGTCACAGGGCTCAGAGCACTCGGAGGAGCCAGGCCTACACCAGAGTTGTGGCTGTCAGCAGTTGGATGGTTGGATGTGCATCCCACAGGATGTATGGCACTGCTCAGCAACCATCAGAAGAGTCACAAGTGGAGAGAAGAGCTGCAGTTTTCACCATACGCAGATAAAATTATTATGATGACATATATTCAAAAGCAGATTCATGCACAAATCCTACTTTTTTTCTTTCTCAAAGATTGGAAAGAACTAAAAAGAATGTAGGAGAAATTAAACTTGGTTTAAACAAATGTTACCCACATCTACAAACAGCAACATTTCTTTAAGAATCAAATCTTTATACCACATTTCTCTGTAGTATATTCTTCCCCAAAATCCTTATCATGCAAAAAGAGAGGGAGTGTGAGACATTTTTCCCATGAATGCATTCCAGTGAAAGTGATCACGTGCATGTTGTATGCAATACACAACTGTAGAGGGGACAGATGCCTGCACTGAGGGGTTCTGTGATTTGTTTCATGGAAGTAAAGTGTACACATTTCAGTTTCCTCTGGCAGTGGCAGTGTGCAGGATTGTGAATGGATGGCAGGTCACACACACAGATTACATACCGTGCATACTTGTGCTCTCCATGCCTTTCCCTCCTTTCCGTCTATTCTTCCCACAGAAATTCAGTTTCAACAGTTTTGATGGAGGTAGCTAATGAATCTCAGATTTTGTAGAATGGGCTTTTCCATCAGTGACAAGAGGTGCATTGGCAGGAGTAAAATTGCATTTCTACAATACTTGCCATCCAAAATGGTCACACCATCTCATGAACCAAACAGGATTTGCAATCTCACCGTGAAATCAGTACAACATTAAGTCAGTGCTCCACATTTACCCCTCCTAAACTTCTCTTGTGAGAAACAGATAAGGCCTTGACCAAATGTAAATGCAAAATGCCAAAGTTCTTAATGTAATTATTAATTTAATAAAATATATAAATAATGAAGCAGTTCAGCTATTTAAAAGCACTTGTGCTTGAAAGAAATTACAGCACAGATGGCACAAAACAAAGAACTCAATCCTGCTCCAATTAAAAGCTAAACTTTGACTCACATAATTGCAAACAGAATCACTCCCAGGTATATTGACAGAAGAAGATCACTTTCAACTCATATAGATTTTTGAAGGGCTTGGTAGAGCTAAGTCACGTATCTGACCTAAGTGGCTGAACTGGAAATGCTGACTGTCTTCTTGACATGAAAACATTCTCCTGCATCTTCAGAAGTGCACACAGAATTCAAGTCAGGCAATTTCTAGAAATCAAAAAACCTTTCAGTACTTTCACATCTGAGTGAGGCAGAACTTTCTAATGTGAAAACACAGATAAATCTTTATAATGCATTTGATCCACTGAAGCATTTCTTGGTTTTAGTGGACATTTCCATGCATTTGCTGGGATTAATAAAACAAACTTCTTTCTATTTAAATATATGTCTCAATCTCCTGTTCACATGCAGAAAAGGAAACACATCTGGAGAAACTAGAATCTTACCATGAGGATTAGAGAAAAAAGTTCCAGGCAGTTTGGAGCAATAATTCTTTGCTTATAAAATGTAGAACTAAAGCATGTAGTATTATCTATAACATCATGTCACACTTGCCAGGGTTAGTTATAGGCAAAGGCAGTTCCCAAAGCAGCAGATTGCTGAAGGGGGAAGAGGGAAAGGAGGGGTTGAGAAATGGCTCTCACTGCCTACTTTGCCAATAACAAAGCCCTGAGAATCAAGTTAGCCCCTGCTGCTGCAGGAATTAGAGAATATGTGGGACTGTGGTGGGAACTGTTACTCCAACTGCAGCAAGAGCTCACATTCACCTTGCCCCAGCAGCAGCTGGGCTCTTCCCTCCAGCTCTCCCTCCCTCCCACTCCTATTGCTTCCTCACCTGAGAAAAATTTCAATTCTACTTTCAGGGCTGAGAAGCCAGATGTAATGTTTGCCAGAAAGAAACACACATTACAGGTTGAAGGGCATTTACCACAGTACAGCCCTGAATGAAAAAGCTAAACTTTTCAGTCCATGCATTGTCTTTTTTTGTCTAGAAAAAGCAAGACTTTTGTAATGGCAAAATGGAAAACACGATGCCATCTGTTTGTGGTCTAAAATCATGTTGAACAACATCAAAATGTATGTTCACATGAAGAGGATTTTTAATATATCTTTTTCCCCCCATTGTTTAAAATATTGAGGTGTGGCATGAGAAACCAGCATTAGACACTTAAGTCATATGCTGATAAAACACAGGAAACTATCTATGGTTTATAATTATGAGAAATTCCTTATTCTAGGTCTTGTGGAAAATACTGGATTGACAGTCCTAGTAATGCACAGGCCCAGTGAACAGTTTCCCCTTGGTATTCCCAGGTGTACACTTCAACCCCACCTGGAGTGAAAGGACTGTCTCTTGATGAACATAAGCAGGTTTCTATGGTGCATTTTGTCACATGAAATACTCATAGTATTGTCAATGCCCTCAGTGTCAACAGTTCTGTATTGAATACAAACAGCCATGGGGAAACTATGCTTTGTAGAGGTGCTTAAATTCTAAGAGCCTGTTATCACCTCTTGTCTGAGCAGGATTTAAACCAGCAGCTCTGAGATGAAGCTATTTTATTGCAACAGCAGTAACTTTTAGTGCAGTTTCTACTACACTACACAGAAGGATAGCCCCTCTCCAGGGAATGTACACTTGAAGTAAAAGAAAACCCAACAAAAGGACACAACAGTGTGACCAAATTAGCCCATGTAAAAAAGCACTGGGTATCAGACATCAGCCTCCAAATAACAGTCCCTGCTACCTGTCCCCCCATAATTCAAGTTCCTGCCTAACACACAATCCTATATTTCAGTGATTTTCTCATGAGACATAAGCCATTTCCAGTTTTTAAACTCAAAGTATTTGCAGGGATACTGCGTTTCTTGTTAATGGTAAAGCTATGGAAAGGAGATAGTTCTCATAATGACGGCAGATGAGGGTCTTGCGTGTAAGAATTTAACCACTCTGCACTCAGAAATCTCAGAGCCTCTTGATTCTACTGTTCAAGCTGAGCTGACACTCTTATCTCCAGCATCTCTGTTGTAAGCTCCAGGACACTGAAAATCAAAGCAAAGAAAAATATTAAGTCTTTTGACATGCCTTGATTTGCAATCTTAAAGACTAAATAGAACACTTAAGCATTTAGTTTGCCTAACTGGAATCTAAACTTCAAGCCCACCAGTGCACTTCTTAAATATTAGCCTGTCAAAATGTTAAAATCCAAGGAAAGTTAATGGCAATACTCTACCAAATAGAAGTGTTTGTGGAATAAAATCTTATAAATAGCCTGGAACAGGCAAAACATAGAGTAAAACCCAGAACATGTTCCAAATAGCAATGCAGTAATTGATTGGTGCTACATGGAGTTTTAAATATACCTTTGTTATGTTTGGCTTTACAATAAAGATAAGATAAAGTGCTTTCCCCTTGATTAGATTCAGAGATAGTCTAATCAAGGTACAAGACACCTTTGTAATACAGAAAAATTATTCAATTGCTATCTTTGTACTCAAAGCAGGAAGAGGATCCCAGAGTCCTTCTTCTCTGTTACAGGTGAGCTGTGGTTCTGTTATAAAGTTACCTCTAACTGAAAATATAACTTACCTCAAGCTCAACCCTTGAGGGTTCAGAAAGGCAGGTGCAGTGTAAACACAGCACACAGCCAGATGCCAAAGCCACTCAAACAAGGAGCACCTGGAAAGCAGAAGGTTTTATTTCTTAGTGTCACACTACAGCTCAGGCCTAGAAGTCTTGTCTACACCACCCCGAAGAGGTGCAGCAAATTCCAGCAGTTGACTCCTAGTTACATTCAGCTCTCAAGAGATGTCACTTTCAGTTTAACATACACAGCTCCAAAGAGAAGCATTTTATAGGGAACAATGGACAAGAAGCTCAAGAACTCAGGTGATCCCTACCCGGAAAACCCCTCCCTTTGGCAGACCTCCAGAAGGAACAGGTCATATGTGAGAGGGAGCTGGGCTAAGAGCACTTCCCAGGTGCTTCTGGGAGGGTCTGCTCTAATTCCAGCAAGGGTATCATGGCAATTATGTTCCCTTTCCTCCTATTTCAGCACTTCAGATTCCCTCTCTCTCCTCCAACAGCTTATGTCTTGCTGGTGTCACTGGAACCAACAATATTTACTGTCTGATAGGGATAAGTTCTCAATATTTTCTTGACTATGTGCAAGCTCTCTCACTGTAACACATCCATTGACATTGCCAGTATGACTTGCCCAGTATAAATTAAAATACAAAGAAGTAAAAGATTAAACCACTGCAGTATAGGTACTAATAGGCTTTAATTCCAAATAGGATGGGAATGGCAGAAAAAACTATTCAATGGTCCCACAGTCTGGATAAAGATGCTAATCCACCCCAGTGCTACCTTTCCCACTTGCAGCTCTGCATACAACATTCTGCTGCACATAAAGGTTCTGACCTGAAGGTCCAGAGATGGAGACCCTGCCTCAAATTTAGTCAAAGAATATGGGAAAGAAGCAGAGGGAAAAGCTCACTGTTTCAGACTACCTTTTACACAGGCTAGTGCTTAGCACAGTGTAACGCTACTAGACAGCTGCTAATGCCATCTGACAGTCTTCTTCCATTATCTTTTGCTGTGGGTAAATCCAACATCCTCCTGGCTGTTTGTCTTGCTCAGGCTTGTGATTTGAGGCACGACTGTAGAAGTTTATTAGTAAATTCACAGTAACCCACCCTCAGAACAGAGGCCTGACCCTGGTGTGTGCTGTGAGACCTCACATCCCACTGGTGTGTGCCCCCCCCAGGCAGGAGCAGGGAGAACTCCACTCACCGCTGGGAGCTGGGGTTTGTCCCTCCTGGGGACATCCTGCAGTGCTCTGTGTCCCTGGGCTGCTGCTCCTGGCTCCATCCAGGGCCAGCCCCAGGCTCTGGAGCTGGGATGCATCCAGCTGCTCCCGCTGCGACCCTGTAACCATGGCGGCGTTCTCAGGGCCCAGGTTTGCTATTTGTTCTGGGGACAATGCCTGGGAGGAACAAAAGACAGAAAAATTGGTTTAGGCTGTCAATTATAGAAGGCAGGTAAGGAATCAGAAGTCAGCACTGCCTTGCATTTGGAATGAGGGACAGTAGCCTTCAACATTTCATCGCTATAAAAGAGCTCAATAGAGCTTAAAAGAATCCTCTGTATTCATTTACTTCCCTGACTACTCATCTATCTGTCACCTTTCTCTTTGATGCTGGGAGCTGACAGCTTGAGAAGCTTTCTATGCCAGCACTGTATTGCACACTTCTTCAATATATTGTTGGAGTTTAATTTTCCAGCCATTTCTTTTCTGATTTGTTCAAAGACTGATGGTGTTGTGCAACCTCTTGTGTTTTCATTTACTTCCTCTTGTATCTGCTCCCAAGCAACCTCACTTGACCTTACATTTGACCTTTGGTCAAATGTAGTTAGTTAGCAGTAGAGCAATGAGATTAAAAGACCCCCATGCTTTAATCTTATTATTCAATTTTCTCTATTAGATTGAAAATCTTCCCAGTTTGTTCATATTAAATTTAAAAATTAAACATGGCAATCATAATCTTACAGTAATTATCTTATATCATATAGCAATTAAGCAGTTTGTAAAGCCTGCATTATTGGGCAGGCTGGATTGCTTTAGTTCTAGTTAACATTCTGCAGTCACAAACATTTTAACCCTCCTACACATCAAACTTTTTTTCTTGCAACAATTCTGCATCCAGGTTCTACTTCGGAAAGAAAAAATTCCCCTTGCAAGTAGGTCAGATGATGGAGCAAACCCTTGCCCATTTTTCATTGTCTACCAAATGGTGTGCTGGTTTAAACTGAGCAAACTCATAGAAATGCCTACAGGTTCAGACATTTTGAATTGAGCATCTTCCTAACTCACTTGAAGTTCATAATACAATGTAATTTTTCATAAATCAAAATCTGAATAATTTATACAGCTGCAAAATGAAGCCATAAAAAACCTGCGGAAAATCAAAATCTTCTTCGAATCTTTCAAATAAAGAAAACTCTTCCAAAGAGGTACCTTGCTTTTTGTTAATCACTTTTTGTAGTATCATTACTACTCTTACTAACAAAAATGTTGTTTGATAGAAATTCTGCAAGATGATATAGAGCTGTTTTGCAAAGAAATAGTTTCTGTAAAGACATTTTAGGCTTACCTGAACTGTCAGTGGTACTGTGCACAAACAGTGCTCAAGGAGTTTCTCTTTTTTATGGGAACTGACACAGTTAACTCTCTGTTTAGCTCATCTGTCCATAAGTACATTGCTTGCCTGAGCATCTGAAGGAGACCAGCCCAGGCAGAGTATTAATCTTGTCACTAAGTCAAAGAAAGTCAGGGGCAATCATCTCAAGATCCCTGTTCTAATTTCTGGTCCACATTCAGTACTGCTGTAATTAGATGTAATTTCTTTCTGATCTGTATTTGCCTGCACAATCTGTTTTTCAGAACTAACTCAGGAGAATGGTGCCAGATTTTAGGTTAATAAAACAGCTCTTGCACAGTCAGCAGAGAAATCTGTAGCTATTACAGCATCCTTGCAAATGTTAATAAACAGAGACAAAAATTCAGATCTGAATAAAATATTGGAAGATACAGTGTCCATTCCCTGTTTTGCGGTACTTGGTTTTTCTTTGGGATGCATTCTGAAGGATGAATAAAGCTTGTCTAGCATATTTCATGGGCATCACAAATACAGATGATACAGCTGAAAGTTAATGTTCCAGATCCTTGATGGTGTCTCACTTAAAGGACCATAGAAAATTTTTTGCTAAAACCCAAAACCTATAAATCAGTGCTGCAGTTTATTTATACTAGAGGAAAACAATACAAATTTGGTAACTTCTTCAGTAATCAAGCTCTTACTTGGAAAATTTCAGGAGGGATATGTCTTACTGCTGATGGCTGGAAATATGGCATCAAGCTTTTATCAAAAGCTTTTAATTCATCCTCATTCAAACCACCTAAAAACCCACATAATAGAAACAAAATTCGGTTAATGTTCTTTTTATTAAATTTATTTTTAAGGTAATATAAACTTCAAGCATTTATAAAAATATATATAATAAATGGTTTATTCCAGGGTGTTATATAGAGAGATGATAGTTCTTTCTATGTTTTGTTTCTTTTATTATATTTCAGCATTACAAATCATCTGACATTGACATGGAATGTACTCTGCTGAATATTTTATCTTGGAGAAGAGAACTATAAAAACCTATAAAATCATGAGCAAGGTTATTAGGGAATGCTCATCCACAGTCTCATCTCATCCATGGTTAGGAAGCATAATGATGCACTGGGAGTGACTTCTTCACCATTTAGGTGGTCATGGTGGGGAATCATTACCACAGGCATTGGGGATGCTAAAAATTATGCAAGTTCAATGTGCAGTTAAACAATAACAGGGAAACAAATCCAGGAATAAAACTGGGAGTGACCTCTGGCTCAGGAAATCTTCGAGGCCACAAGAGCACTCTGTAGAAGTATCACTCCAGCCAATCCTGCCCTTGTGCTCTTCCCTGGGCAGCTCATTCTTTCCAGGCAGGATGCTTGGCCAGCCAGAGCACAGCTCATCCCAGTACAGCCTGGTTCACAAGGAGTGACTGGCTCTGGAATTCTGATTGGTTTTGCCCTCCTTGATTTACCCTTTCCAACTTACAGGACCCAAGTAACTTCAGGCTGTGCTTCCCAAGGTCAGTTTGACCAGATTTACAGAACCTTACAAAGAATACCACGACTTTTCCTTAGTGCTTCTGAAACTGCTGGATGTGTGTCCCTGCAGGTGGCTCCCCTCTGGAAGAAATCTCTTTTGCTAGTCTAGAAAAACCTCCAGCTAGGTGAACCCATCTCTTAATAGCAATGCTTCACAACCATCACCATCTGGAGTTGTAGTTTTGTTACCTGCTATTGTACCAATTTCCTGTAAAACAGAGCCATTCCAGCTGGTAGCAGCACCAAACACAGATTCTGTCATCTTCTTAAACTGCCTCAGAACAGGGGTGCTACAAAACAACAGGCCAATTCTTGCAATTGCAGCACTGCAAAAGGCAACAAGGTCATCATTACATGCTGCAATTACATCCAGTATTAAATAGGCCTGGAATATACTTAGCCTGCTGTAAGAAGACTGTAAAACCCATTTTCAATTTAAAATATATGTATACAAATTGCATACAAACATTTCAGGTTTTAAGCAAAAACCTGGATTTCTTGATGCAATACTTAAATGGTGGGATATAAATGGCAGAGGAAAACTATAAAAGAATATGTTTTAAACAACTGCTGCACACCTTCTGCTTTTCTAAAAGCATTTAAAATGTAAAATGGTGTCCTTTAGGCTCTCAAAATCTTGATGGAACAAAAATGGCACAATAAATTTTATCAATATAGTTACTTATAAATATTTCATTAGATAGAAAATGCAGTACCTGAATTCAGCAGTCCTTATGGATGTGATTTCTGTGGAGTTCAAAGCACAGAGAATAGTTCCTAATCCAACTAAATCAAAACTTTTTAATGTGCTGATGGTCTGGCCAGAGTCGTCTAGGAAACCTTGCAAAATAGCTCTTGCCTACAAAAGCAGTAAGATAGTATGCATGAACAAGGTAAATATAATTGAAGGGTTTGTTATTAGATGTTTAAAATCTTACCAGAAGCTATGGAGCATAAATATCTATCCTGAGCCTCTCCAATGTATGGCCATGGCCTTCAGGAGGAGCACTGTCACCACCTACATGTGACACTAAAACAGGGCACTGTTACCCAACCACTTGCTAAATGCAAATGGTGTGAAAACACTCCATCCTTCTTCTGCCAGGTCACAAGGCAAGCCTTCACCAGAAGAAGCAGTGCTGGATTGCCTCACAGAATCAGTTAAATTGCTACAAGAAAACATAAAATACCTAAGGGGATCAATATGTAATTTTATTATTTTTAATACTCAGGATGACTTCTCTTACTTAAGTGCCATATATGAGTGGTGACCTGTGTTTAGGATTAATTTTCAGATATGAATGGGATATTGGTACCAAAATGCCTTTGCAAGCCAAAGTAATTTAGGATGGTGCTCATTTTAAACTAACCCTTTAAAAACTGAGTCCATCTCAAGCATGTCACCAAGGCATCCTCCAAAGCCAGTGAAAGAAACATGCATCTTTCAAGATTTCCTAATCTATCCACAATGCTGAGCTTCAAATAATTAGCTTAACTAGCTGCCTAAGTTTTAGAAAACTGAAGTTCAGCAGGATTAATCTCTTTTAACCAGCTGCTCACTGACAGCAGGAAACCTCAAAAGCAAACTGGTTTTGTATAAAATCCTTCCAAGTGCTTCCTTCTTATGGTGCCCTTCAGAACACGAATCCATTAAACAGATTTGTGATATTCTGCCAGAACTGCCACCATGCCAGCATCTGTGCAGCCACAAAGCCCTGACAGTATGGGCCACAAAGTCAGAAATATGCTGCCAATTGCATATACAAATAAAAGGTTTTAACTCTTATTATAAAAGTCCCATTCACATAACTAGAAGTTACTCAAGGAAAGAAACATGAGAGGAGTGTATCTGCTAATAAAGGGCTTCTAGGGCCATGGATGCTGGGATTGGGGCACGCTTCCTATTCTGTGACTGTCCTTAGTTAGGAAGGATTAGTGCCCCTAGCAGTAGTGCCTACTCCAGGGACAGTGTGAGAGGAGCTGCTGACCTTTTTCCACAGCTTGTGGGCAAGTTCTAAAGAACACACTCATCCCCACCCCAATTAACAGTGATTGATGCTGTGTGACACCTCCCCAGGGAAGCCCCACCAGTGCTGACCTACCTGGCCACTTTCACTGGGGTCACAGCTGCAGAAAAGCAGCAGGAAGTAGTGTGGATCTCTGGATCTGTTTTCTCGGCAACTCCAGGACTTGAGTCCCAAAGGGCATGAATGCCTTTCACCAGGAGTACATTCAGTAACTCACTCACTCACCTGGGTATGAGTCCACTCTGTTTGCTGACCAAGAACAGAAATGGTGTCAATGGAGTGCAAGTCCAGCTCTGAGAGTTCCTGTTCAGTGAGTGCCAGAGCAATGTGGCCCAGGGAGATGATCTGGTAACTCCTCCAGTCTGGCAGCAACCCCCAAACCTTTAGATTCATTAATTAGAGAGTCATTAATATCTGTTAGATCATCGTGACTCTTCCTCTATACACACCATTCTCAAATCCCTTGGTTTAAAAATCCTAAAATCTGAATATTCCTCTTTGTACACAAAGGCAGAGCTTAGATATCATGAGGGTTTTTGAGGTTCTACACCAATAACGATTAGTTCATCTGAAAATGCTGCAATTTTTACAGCTTGGACTTGTTGATGAGTCAGAAATAGAATTGCTGGAAGTGTGGCTGTAGGAGCAAAACCACTAAGAACAATAAAAATGGGAATCTGTGCCTAGATCCACACTGTTATACTGCCAAGAAAGCAGCATCAGCACTACCCAGGCTTCTACCCAGCTGCAAACACTCCAGGGGACTGACTTGAAGTTGGTTTTGTGACCAGCCACCCTGGCTCAGTCACTGACAAGGAAAGACAAAGTAGAGAATCAAGTAGTACAGCCAAAGAACCAGTTCCTAAAATTCTGATTTCTAGATTGTGTTCATACAATGTTAAAATAAAAAATAATTTAAAAGTGTTTGTACAGATACAGTTAAATTTGTAAAGCTTTGTAAAAAATCCAAAGCAATAAGCAGGGGCTCTTCTAAACCAATATATTTACCAACATAGTATATAAGTAGTATAATATAATAATTAAATATATTGGTAGTATATAAGTACCAATATATTTAAACTGACAACTTCCCCTGCTTTTAACTTTATTTGTGATAAAGTTACAGTGATTGAAAAGCTGTCACCAAGCAGCCTGAAGGAAATTTTAGTATCAGGAAAAGTGCTGACTGAGTAAAGAATAATAGAAGTCCATCAAGAGCTGACTTTTCAGAGGCCAGAACTGTCAATTACATTTAGTTGACAATGGTAGAAGAGTGCAGACAGTGGTCATTATCTCCCCAGATGTGGCCAATTGCCTTTACAGAAAAAGACACTGGGTTTTGGCTGGAGGAAGTGACTTGAACAAGACAGGCACACATTAAAAAAAACTGCTCACTTTAAAGCTCTCATGTACTTCAGGAACTCTGCTTTGTGTCAGTGAATACATGACAGGTTTCTAGTATAACACTGTGCTGCTAACTCCGCCTAGAAAATTAAAACTAAAAGCCCAGGGCTGGGCTACCATCTGATTCAGAAAAATATTTACTCCATTTTTGGGATAGCTCCTATTTAAGTTTTGTTCAAAAAGTTATAAAGGACAAAATTAGTGGAGACTTGCTGAAGAGCATCTCTGCAGTTGCCTACCAAATAGTGTTTGCACCATCAGATAGACATGGAGCTGTACAATCTCCAGAAAATACAAAAGCAGAGCTCAGGAATCTGGATCTCTGAAATGAAATAGTCCTTACACAGGGCTGCAGGCTCTCTGCTGTTCATACCAACGTGCACATCCAGCACAGAGCAGCCCCAGAGCTTTTCCCAGCTATGACCCTCGGGTTAAGGATTTGTTTAAGAGATGCATTGCTGGACTTATACCTCCCAACTGAGTTTCCACCAGATCTTTTATGTTGGTTTTACAATGTCATAAAGGGTCTAAGTCTGGGAAACTTCAATCTTTTCCAAAGAAAATAGATAGTAAAAAGCAGTAACCCAATTTTAAAGCTTTTAATTCTCTAGCTTAAGAGATACATGAAACACATGCAGGCAAAAATACCAAGTGTCTGTTTCCTGATCTAGGCCATAAACTACAGAATTTGAAGTACTTCATAAATAGTATTATCTGACAGTGCTGGGTGAAATCTCAGGCAGAATGATATAAATAACTCAACACATGAAACTGAAACACTCCTTTGTCCTCATTCACCTAGAGACTACAGATCCACACAGCTGTCACTGCTGCAGAGCTGGAAGACCTTCCACTTACAAGTGAGCTAAGCTTCTTACTTTCATTAAGACACAATCTGATAACTAGACTTTTTGAATTAGTTTGGAACAATGAGTAGTTCAGGCTTAATGAAACCTCTAATCAAAGATATTAATAATATAACAGCATCTATACACATAATTTCAAAGAGCTTTGCCTGTCCTGTCTCATTTCTCATGCTCAATGTAACATCACATTGCATTTTGAAATTAATATATAGGAAGTCTGTCTTTGCCTAGCAGAAATCTGTAGAAGCACTCACAGACAGAATATACTGCTATTCAGTGCGCTACAAATCTGTCTGTCTTTGAATATAGCCAGAAATGTGAGTGCATCAACCTTGTTGGCAATTTCCCTACAACTGATATCACTCTGTAAGTACACCAATATGTTGCACTGCTGTAAAGAATAGTAGTTTCCACTTCGTCAGGGGAGCACTGTTTTTATTTTCTTCTAGGATTATATTTTTTCCCCTTTTCCTACCCACCTGTGGCCATACTGACAGAGGGAAGCTGATTTGGGAAGAACACATTTGCTGCAGTTGTTCTCCTGCAACAAGGCAGCAGAGACACAACTGCAGAGAGTCACCATCTGCTTTCAGAAATCCAGGCAGTGTCACTTCTCTTCAAGCACCTGCAGTTCCACTGTTTTAAAAGCTGAGCTTCACTGCTAAAAATTGCACAGTTGGCCTTATTTACCCAAAAGCCATGGTCAGCTCCACTACTGGCTGCAGCTGCCGGTTTAAGGAGATGCTGCCCAGGCCCACGTTGTCCCCTGCTCCTGCTTTTCTCCAGAGGTCACAGCCCTCAGGTCTCCAAGCCTCTTGCACTCTGTACTACTTACAGCCAACTGCAACTTGTAGATGCTTCCCAACCTCATTCTGTCAGAATGATGTGATGAAACCTAAAAAGGACTTTTACATGTTGGATCATTTTGACAGAAGGGGATTACAGAGTAGCCATGCAGAGATGAAAGCAGAGAACAGATAACCTCCAGCAGATGCTGCTGACAGGAAGCTGAAGCCAGGCTGGGGCCAGTACCCTCTTCAACTCCTGAGTTTTCTGCAACCAGAACAATTTGTCTTACTGCACCCTAAGGCTTTTTCTTGCTGAACCAAAAGTATGTTTGGGAATTTGCCTGTTCCCTGGCAGTGCAGGCAACCACAAAGCAGCAAGAGGAGGTCACCCCCAGGGAGAAGTGCAATGGCAACATCAGGGATGGAGCAAAGTCTGACTTTTCTGCCAGCCCACACTGTCTCAGGCAGGGCTGCTCACAGCTCTGTTGATGCCCCAGACCCAGCCAGAGTGCTGACCTGCCCCCAGCACAGTCCTCTGTCTGACTGTGCTCCTGGTAAAGACAAAAAAGGGATTTTTCCTCCCTAAAACTTCCCACTGATGGGTCTGTCCCTGCCTGTGAGAAGAAGGTGGAAAAAAGAGCTTTATTCAGCCAATAACTGCCTTTCAATCAGTTTGGATTTACCCCACTGTAAGCTATATTTAGCATCCATGTAGACAGTGTAACATGCCAAGCTTAATTCTCAGCAGAGCAATCAACAGCCTCTAGTACTGCTTGCTGATTTTTCATTTAAGAAAGGAAAGTGAGAAGCAAGCAGAAAAGTAATTCAAAAGTAAAAACACTTTACTTTTCCAGCTGCCAATAGGTCAGAACTACTTGCCTGTTGACTCTAAAGCAAGGGCAACAGTCTTCTATCACCACCTTACATTATTTTTCCAATAAACCATAGATATTCTTGTGGCAGTAGTGACATTGACATAGCACAGTTATTTTAGAACTGCATAGTTCAATAACACCAAATCAAATTAGAGATTTAATTTTCCTTCACAGACAGGATAGTTACCTGCTTGGCTTTTTCCTTCAAGGCAGTCAGCTGGGAGCTGTTAAAACCTGAGACAGCCCCAAGAAGTTCCACATTTTTGTCAAAAGTCCCTGGGTCCATGCATTTCAGTTCCTGAACTGACCAAAAGACATTTGCTTCTCCTAATTTAATGATTTCATTTGAAGAAGGAGCTCTGGTTCTCAGGCAATCTGGAAAAGGTCAAATAGCAAGAGTTTCAACAAAGAGACAACAAAATAAATCAACGCAATATTGATATTTAAGAGAGAGCACAGACTATGAGAATTTACTGCTGCTGATGTGATATTGATTGAAGAATTAAAAAAAATTTATATTATTAATGTTCTGGATATAAAACTAGAATTTGCCTAATTTGCAAGACATTGGTTATATTCTTTGTACTCCAAAGGCAGTGCATGCTGGACAAGAGCAGACATACATTTCAGAACAGTTACAATGCAGGATGCCACAATAAAACTAAAATATGGATGTGTACAATAAGAACTACCAGTTCTTTCAAGTCTAATCCTCTAAAGGCATCAAAACCCAGGCAAGACTTGTTCTGAGGTAAAGCCACCATTTTCTGGGAGCCTTGATTCAAGAGGAGTGAAATGCAAATGTTTGGGATGACCCTGGTGGAAATTTACCAAAAAGAGCTTCAGCTGAATAAACACCACAATCAAAGCCTGAATCCAACTCAATAGGAATGTAACAGACATGAGAGGTCCTTGCACTCTGAAATGCCTGATAGAGATATATGTCTTGTAAGGCTTGCCTGACATTTAAACAAGGTGAAGACAGAAGGAGAAGCACGGTGCTTGTTCGTTATGTCAAGCCTGTTGTTAAAATGTCAGGATCTAGAGAGGGCTGTTCACTTACCACAGCACTGTTTGGACAGACAAACTGCCTTTAAAAATCTTATTTACAGTCAGGTTCCAGGCCTATGCATTATCAAACCAGACAGTTTCCATTGTGTGTTTTAACAAATCCTAGCCTTTGTTGGCATAATCTACCACTAATGTTGATGGAAAGCAGAAATAAGAATCCTAATGTGGTTGTTTACTGCTCCCTCTCCTGTCACTAATTTAGGAAAACCTTATTAAATAATTATCTAAACCAAATAATCCCTACATGTCTTTGGATATGGTCATTACCAGTAAAAAGCATGAATTTCACAGATGCTGTGCCTCAGCAAAGCTCCCCCAGACAAATAAATTAAAGCGAGGATGTACAAAGTAGATTTGTACTTTGAAAGGAGGCAGAGGAGGGATTTATTTGCATCAAAGGAAGCTGCAGTAGTGGGTAGAACACTGAAAAGATTGAATTTGTTGAGCAAATGAAAATGCTGTTCAGCTTCCACTGTACCAGCTGATCTTCTGCTCTCCCTTTACCTCCCTCTTGTGAAGCTGCATTGTTTCCCTTTCCCCTGCTGCAGAAGGTCAGCTTTTCTCATGTAAATACTGCACATCCAGACACAGTGCAGCTCCCTTCCCCAAGTCATGAAAACCTAAGACTAGGTGTCCTTGAAAAAAAATCCATTGATTTTATAATTTTTAACACACCAGATACACTGATGCAATTAAAGAGGGAAATACTAACTGAATTTTTGACCTGATGCCACTTTGCTCTTCCTTTTGCTATACATTTAGTTTGATGAAAAACATATTTATATTGTAATATCTCAGTGCTTGTGGTGAGAAACCTGAATTCTTTCCCCAGCAATGCCACTGCTCTCTGGTAGCATCTCAGACACACAGTTCCCAGGTTTTGCTTTTCACATTCCATCTTGCCTTAAGCACATTAAAATCTTTGTTTTCAATCTTGATATAGACATAGATGCAAGAACTCTGTAACTGGTAACTCTGTAACTTGCTACTGTTATTAACATTAGCTCACAACTGGTCTGTGAGAAATGCAAAATAGCATTGGTGGCATGAAAAGCATCAATGTTATTCTGGAGTAATTTTCGTAATACCCAAATTTTTAGTGATTTAAAAATCAGTAATTAAACTTCATTCCTTACTGAAACCACTGTATGAGTTGTATGGAGCTGATGAGATTATGTTTGGTAACAGAAGTTCAATACCATGTTTGGGCTGCAGAAGCATTTCCTGGAGCAGCACAAACAATCCTTTGACTTCTCATCTCCCAGATTCCCCCCAGCTGAGCTCGTGTACCCCAAGTGAAGACTCAGAAGTCTCCATAGCCTTGGAGCCAAGTTATCCTTTGACAAAGACCATCAGCTTCGCTGGCATTGGTCTTGCAATGCAGATGAGAGAGCTCTGCAACTGCACTGGACATGAGCTGGGTTGATTAGAGAAGTCTTTGGGATTCATGTAGATCCAGACTTAAAAAAAAAACCACGTAAGGACACAGGCAGACTGAAATACCTGCTGCTGAACCTTCAGTCCTGTGGCCCATATCTAAAGAAATATGGCTTATGATCTGCTGATACACTTGTTGAAGGAAGAGTGAATTTATTGCATGCAGGTGAACTAACACACTGCTATTTCACCAGCTCAGTCCTGCTGTTTTTAGAGCCTGATGATCATGCAATGACTCCTCTGATCAACTGAGGTCATGTTTTATTTCAGGCTATGAAAAACCACAACTCTTAGAACTCCCTCCACCTCTCTCTGCCTATCAATACAGCATTGTAAGAGGCAAATTTGTTCCCAGAGACACACAGTCATCATCCAGAGTTCCTGCTATAGAAGCAGATGGATTCCCATGGTGGCTCAGGGCTTGCTGAGACCTTGAACCTCTATTCTGCTAGGCAGAGAACCAAGGGGGAGATTTTCAAAGACAAAGGCAGAAAATATCAAACTCCTTGAATATGTTTGGGTCTAAATTCCTATTGGTGCTTTTCAAAAGCTGCCCCCCCAGGAGGATTGTTTTCCATGGCACAGGATGGCACAGGTTACAAATTCTGCCTGGGTGAATTTCAGATAAGAGAAAGAACAGTTGTTATTATAATAATATAGTCAGAGTATCTATCTTATATAAAGAAAACGATCCATTTGTCACCAGAGATTCTAATAGATTAGTTTGGTTGCTAATTAAAATACCTTTTAGATGATTACAAACTTTGCCCATTTGGACAGAAAAAACACAGTGCCACCACTGTCAGACTTAAGAACAGATCAGTCACCATATGCTCATGTCTGGCAAAGGATTAACTGTGTGCAATCTTTTGGCACAATGGTAACTTGTCACCTTCACAGGTTTTTAATTCAAGGAGTTTCAATTCGATTACAAAGTAAAAAAAAAATTAAAAATAAACAAACCCCTCTAATTCAAATCATTCATCTTTTTCCTTTGTGCACTCAGAAAGATTCCAGGAAATGCTTAATTATACAATCCTGTAATGAAAGTGTTTCAGCAATTAGTGCATTATACAACTCTGATGAGCAGCAGAATGAAGATTCTCACTGTTTTTTGCTGGAAGTTTGTAAGTTACTCAATACTACACTTCTATTGTTCAGCTTCTCAGAACCCATTTGATGAGAAAGTGAGCCAAAGTCTGTTTGAACTGCACCATCTCAGCCCCAAATGGCAGCACTTTGCAGAGGCCCCATGTGCAATACTGACCAGCTCTGCTGGGAGACAAGCGGATGCTGCCGGTGCTGTTGGAGACTGACTCGAACACAGCTGACAGAAGCTCTTCAGCTGAAGAAACTGGTCCAATTGCCTTTGCTATTTGTAAAATGATATCTGGGAACTTCAAAAAGAAAGAAAGAATAAATAAGGCTTCTCTCCCTTTTAAAACAAATCAATTTGTGGAGAAAGACTTGTGCAGACCTTAGCAAAGCAGGGGTTAGTAACAGCTCAGTCTCGTCCCATTGTGCAGATGTTTCAGAAAAGAGTAATTGGCTGTCAGCACACATTTGAAGGGGAAAAATTAGGAACAAAGCAAATTCTGAGTGATTCTCCCTCCTGTATGCCCTCTCAGGTTCAGGCAACACCTGAGCACTGCCTGATTGGCAGGGTCTGTGTCCAGCCCCTCCTGGAGCAATGAGTGCCACCACTTCAATTCGGGCTTAATTTCGCTTGTCTTAAATTTGGCAGATAAGTATATGAATTGAGGATAGAGACCCAATTAAACTATGAGAAGTAACTTTGACCTGTTTGCCTTCTTTAGGTTTTTCTGACCTCTTTCCTCCACCCTGCTAGACACCTTCCTTTCCTTTGAAGAGTCCTACTCTATTTGGTCAATTATAAGCATTATCTCCAGTGGAAAAGCTGCTGACTGTGTTCACATATTTCTGCTGAAGAATGAATCCCTCATTGCAGTACAGTTTACACCTATGCATAAAAAAATTAAGATTATATGAACTAAAGAGGGCAAGGAAACTATGAGGTGCAATGCTGAGGCCATCAGATATCATTACTTGTGCTGTGCTGGCTTCCAGGGCAAAGGGCCACATGAGTAAATGCTAATTTGATCAGTATAATCCCATTAATAACAGGATAAGAAACACAACTTTTATGGTTGGAATGCAGAAGGATGGAGTAAAGAGCACTGCAAGGTGTAAAGTACTAAAAATGAGTCTGCATCACTATAAACACCCCGTTTTTTTCCTATGTGACAATGTACAATTGTCATTGTACACATGCAAGCAATTGTTTATAGTAACATTACTCTCAAGAAGAAATCTCTTTGATGGAGTCAAGAATATGTGAAACATTAACACAGGGTTCCTTGACAAAAGAATTTATTTACTTAGTTCAGCATTCAGGTAACTTAATTTAGACTGCATTATGACATTCACAAATCCAAGTTATAAAATATATGCTACAAATGTAAATTTTTTTAATAAAAGCATACCTTTTCAGCAAGTATGTTTAATTCCTCTTTTGACAGCAGAACTATGAATGGTCCAACATCTAATGCTGTTTCTGCTGTCCAGTTGTTTGAGGAGCTGAAAAAGTATTTTGAAAAATTATATTAATAAAGAATATTGCAATAAAAATAATACTAAAACTTCAGTGTTATGATACTTCATCATACAGGAAACACAGTTCTATGCCAATGTGATGATTCATTATTATAAGCATCAGATTGTATTTTCTCACCTCTCTGGGCATAAGGCACTAGTGGAACTCACAGTATAATCTGAAAAACCCTTCAAATATGGTGGTGATGGAGCTCTCCCTCAATAGTCAAATGTTCTTAGCATAACAGTGTTTGAACAAGGAGAAATAATTCTTTCTTTGAAAGAAAATTTACCATTTTCTGTCAGTTCATATTGCAATAGTAGTCTGCAAAATGGTTATCAAAAGAGAAGGAGAAACATCATCCAAATCTGACAAATGTTAGTCAACCCATTTGGCGGGTGACTTAATAAAGCACTTAGATAAGTTATTTTCAGCCTGACAGAGCCTATAGAAGAGGGTAGTAACAAATATGTCACTAGCTCATGTTCCCACAGACAACTTTATTTGCTTTGTTGCTCCACTATGAGGATATTTAAATATCTTCAAAATTAAATTATATAAAATAAAGTAAAATCTTATTTAGCACAGTGCGCCACGAATCAATAAAACTGATTTGTATCAAGATCAATGCAGGGATGGAATCTGATGGAAAATACAGCTGTACTATCACAGGAAAATGCTGACTAGCAGGAAGCTGAACAGCACCTAAAGTGATTAGGTGGATCAAGTGACCAACTTCAGGGCAAAGGGGTGGTTAGAAACTGTGCATTCAGTCTCCCTTTTCAAATGCAAGATACTTCCAAGGGACAATGCAAGAGGGAAACAGTATATTCTTGCCAGATAGAGGATGGCTTTGTTCTTTGCATGACTGATACCAGTGAGGTTCCATTCGCTCTCCTAATCTGAGTCCTTATGACACCCAACACGCCGCCCACTCTGCTGCTTCAGATGCTCTAACTTTATATCCCTCTGCTTCTTCTCCACTCTCTCCTATTGCCACAGGGGCTTGCAGTCTTCTTTACTTTTCTTCTCACACCAGCACACCAAGTATCCCACTTCCATTTCCCCATTCTCTGCGTTCCTGCACCATTCTCTGCTTGTAACCCCTTTCTCTTGCCAGGCCAGTGAGTCTATTTGCCTGCCCCCCCTCAAACATTATACTGTCTCTCCTTTTCCTCTGGGACTTAAGTCATGCAGGGTGTCCCTGGGGTTGTATTTTGTTCCACAGTTATCACGTTACACACAAGAACAGAAATGTCATTCTAGTGGACAAGACTCTGAGCTTGGGCAGCGACAGAAGCTGCTTTGTGCTGTTTTCACTGCAGCTCATTGGGCAAAGCAAATGCTTGGTGTTTGCACGGCCTAACCACCAGCATGACCAAGGTGGTGTATCCAATACCTTACCCATATAATTGAAGGAGTTTGTATTTAATTTCAGTCTTCTGCTCATGGCTGAGCTGTTGGCAGAGTTTGAATTGATGCAGAGCTGCTGCCATTGCCTTCAGGGACATTCTGCCATGTAGAAAGGCTGGAGGTAAGTGGCAGATTAGATTTCCAATGAGGTCAACATCATATCCATCAGCAATGGAGCTGTTCTGAAACAAGAAGCATTTGCCCTGTTGGCAGAGCTAACCTTGGCTCTTGCCCTGTACCACTCAGCTGCATCAAAATGCATTTAAGCTGTAAGGAACAAAGATACAACAGTTTGCACTGGCAACTCAATCTACAATTTCTGCTGAGACTGCCTTACATTTTTTGTTTTACCAATCCAACTGGTGATATTCCATAAGCACTTCTCAGAGCTTTCAGTATTCTTTTTCCATACTGAATCACACATAAAGAATGTGACCACCCAGCACCTGCAGAGCTGGTGCAGTTCTGTCTGGCAGCACAGCCCTCACTGGCCCCTTGCAGCAGAGGGGCCCCAAGCTCTTGCTGTTAGAAGGCTCTAAGAGCTCTAAGGGGTTTCTCAAGCAGCTGCCAAAACACTGGGGATTATACAGCTGGTACTGTGTGTAAGGACAGGAACAGCCACAGCTACATCAAAGAACTAGTTTCCCCTAAAAACTGGTGAGTGCTGCAGCTCCCAGACAGCAGAAATCACACAATCCTCCTGGTACCACCACCTCTCCCATGGAGCTCGCTGTGCCACAACAACTCTGCTTGGACTGGCACTGCTTGGAGCCAGGGGAACAGCTCCAGGTGCAAACTGGTCAGCCCCAGGCTGTCCTGGCCAGCAAGGACATTTCATGAGAACGCTTTGTAACATGCATGGAGTCAAGGAAAATTGCTAAGCAAGCTATAAAAAGGTTTCCTTAAGGAGCAAACAATAAAACTGAAACAGTACATAAACCCCCCCAAAAAATACAGATGGATGGGTAAAGAACTCATGTAGGTGGTGACTCTCTCCTCCTCCACAGTGTCTCCTCCTCTGCTAACCTCTCAGCCATACCCACCAAGCACTCCTGTACTTTTTGCAGGACAGCATCCCTTTTGTGATGGCTTGGGTTCAGAAGGTCCATTCCAGTCTTCCCCACACGTTCAAGGAAAGGGACACACAAAGGGCCTGTAACGTACTCCAGGTACTCAGAACTGCAGAACAAATTCAAAAGGTCTCAGAATGCAAACCTGACCTTCATACACCCACAACCACACCCATGAAATCTGTGATGACAGAAATATTTAGTGACAAGGCTGGACTTGAAAAATCATAAACCAGACAGGCCAAAAAAATTGCAATTAACCCCAGCCTTCAACATCTGTCTTCTTCCAGTCCATCAGGACATGAACTGAACTTCAAAAAATGGCTAAGAATTATAAATAGCTGCAAGTGGATGAAAGTGCTCTGAGATGCTTTAACACCATATGAAACAAGACTGTCAACAGGTCAGAAGCTTTTCTCCTTTTTCCATTTTATCAGGAATAATTCTCTGATGAATGAAGATGTGGTGGGTGGCCTAAGGACCACAAGTAGTTTTAGAAGATCCTGCCAAATTAAACAAAAGGATGCTCTTCTCCACACAGAATGGCAGACAACCTTTGCAAATAAAGCCACAGCCCACATCTGCCCAGGCCTAGCCTTGCCAGAGTCTGTAGGCAACAGCACCAGTAACTTCTGATGGCCTTGAACAACCAACATGCAATTGTTGCCAAATAACTGAGTGTTGCAGTTTGTAGGAAGCCTTGCATTAAAGTCTTTCTATTATTATTTTATAGTTGTTAAATAGAGTAGAAACAGAAACATTCTTTTCAAACAGAATACTTTTCTTACTTTTTTCAATTAAGAAATATTCCACAAAAAGAAGGGTTCTCAGTCCCTTTCATCCCTTTAGGCACATAGAGAGAAAGGGCGGAAGAGACAGAAAGAGAAAGTGAGAAAGAGACAAAAAAGAAAGGAAGGAATTAACAAGTTTCACAATTCAGGGGTTCTCATCAATACATGGTTTTTTTCCTAAGGAAAAAAAGCTGTCACTGAGAAGTTTTGCTAACTTACACAAGTGTCTTGAAACACACTGGAATGTTTCTAACCATACAGATCAATATGCTTCAGCAGTATCTAGTGGTTTTGTCTTATATATCCACTCTCAAAAAGACCCCTAAACAAATAAGGAAACTGAAACCAAATAAGCCTACCTAGGGGAAAAAAATCCACAATTGTGACAAAAATGTGCTGTACTAAAAGACACAAAGTATGACCAACTTTCACTTGAGATAGATTTTGCCTACATTCATTGACCACTTCAGATAAATTACCATTTATTTGAATAATCAGTTTTATTAGGACTAAAGAGATTATTTGAAAAATGCTCAGAAGTTAAGATAGACTAAGATGTAACTCACGGAAGCGCCAGTAAAAGGAAGGGAGGAATGGATGCATTGGAGACTTTCCAAAATTTCCAAGCCAAACAATTAACCTAAAAGCAAGAAAAATTTAGGATTGTAAACCTCTAGCAATTTTGAAGAAGAATAAAAGATATGGCTTGTTTATTGCAGCATATATATAAATTAGCATATATAAGACTGTGCATATTATCTTCAGAGAGCATTTTTATCTGGCTTTTTTTAGTTTTCTTTCTGTAGACATCAGAGATGAAACAATCTATATTTGGGAACATGAGAACATTTCTATGTTTCTGAAACTTCTATATATTTCCAAACAGATTACTCATGAATTAACAAGTCAGAAGGGCTGTAGGAATTTCTTGCAATTTGTAAGTGACAAATGAAATTGTCAAAATGAAGTATGATAACAGACAAATTCACACATAAAAGATTTAAATAAAATATGCTAACAGACAAATTGAGACATACAGGATTCTGAAAAAAAAACCCCAAAGACAAAATAGAATGAACCAAATTCTAAACTACCTAATTTGGATATTGGGTAGTATGTTTATGTACATAAAGTCTTTTTTTTTGTTTGTTTTACCTGATATGGAGAAAGCAGATGAAGATTCATTTCAAAGAATTTAAAATTATTTAAAAATATGTCTGTGTCCATACTTTCAAAGAGTTGACAAGTTACTCCTTTCACAAGCTGTCCTGTGCTGATAGGAAAGGCAAATTTCAATCTTATGAATATTTAAGCAGGATTTAGTCCTTACTCCCCACAACCCCATCCTAAGACACAGCTTCTTCACCTCTCCTATTTCTTGTAATTAAAAGGCTCTTGAAAGTAAAAATGCAAACAAATTGAAAAATATCAACTAAGCATTAAAACACCCAAACCTCTGCAACGCTTTGATCCTGATTTTGAAGACCTTTTTTAATAAGGAAGGTGAATTATCCTGTGGTATCCAGGAATGAATAAACATAAGGTAATACCCTTTATTATTTTATATTACATAT
Source organism: Leptocoma aspasia (assembly GCA_013399835.1). Lineage (NCBI taxonomy): Eukaryota > Metazoa > Chordata > Aves > Passeriformes > Nectariniidae > Leptocoma > Leptocoma aspasia. Next base: position 424,996 of record VXAX01000975.1, on the reverse strand, counting down.
ATATATATATATAATAATAACCACATATTGTTTACATCAAAGTTGCTCTCATCACAAAACTAGTCTTAAACCCTATTTCAAAAGAGGTATAGTCCATACCTTAGAAGGTCAACAGGATAGTTTTCCTTGGACAGTAATTCATAGAGATACAAAGCCTGAAAATAAACCCACCATAATTAAAGGTAACTTTAATTAATCCAGTTGTAAGAGACAGTAACTACTGCAAGGTTTTTTATTCTGAGCTCTCTTATGTACTCTAAAGGTACTTCTATGGTCCAGCTTGATCAACCAAAAGGTTTGGCATCCAGTTTGGCTGAATTTTTTCTTCACAAGACAAGCCACCACTGATTGGCATTATGGGATGATGTTAAACCTGTACTTGGCCCACAACCACTGAAAAACTTAGGGCTGAAGGGAGCTCTGGAGATCATCTGATCCCACCTTTCATCTCTCCAGACAGAGCCAAAGACTTTAGAAGCAAATGTCTAATATACAGTACTGGAAAGAGAAAATTTACATGGCAGAAACCTGGGGGCTTAAATTCAGCATATTAATGCTTCCTTTTCCATAGCACTGTCTCATACTGCTGCCTGGGCTCTAAATGCCCTTTGGTGTTTATGCTGAGATATAATTGAAGCAGTTCCTTCCTTTTACCTGTGTTCCTTGAACATAAATATATTACACCACTTTTCCAATTCTCTCATCACACTGAATTACAATGGAATGGGAACTGCATAACAATTTTTACCTGGCTGCTTCTTAGATCTTTTTCTTTCAGCATTGAAGAATTATATCCCGTTTGCTTCCATAAATAAGAAAGAGAGACTTCTTTAAAGAAAGCTCCTTGTATATCTTTGACTGATGAAGAAAAATCTCCAGATGAAGCTATCTAAAAAGAGGAACACAGAAATACATGGCATTTCTGAACTGATGCTTAGATTTGCAGGATTTGCCCTTCTTTCTACTCAGTGTAATATTTCTCTTAAGAGGATAAAGGAAAAACACGACAGTATTAAAAACACAATGAAATAAGCAAGAGAGAGCCTTCAAAATACACTTGCTGTTCAGAAAAAAAGCAGTAGAACCATTAACCATTGAGCTAAAGCACATATCTTGGTTCAATTCATGCTCTGCAGTTCTGGTTATGTGCTCTTGTGCAGGGAGAACCTGCCACACACTGGAGTTTATAATCACCTTCCTGAGGATGCCCTGTTGCTGTACAGGAGATAAGTCAGACAAGTACTGGGATGTTGTGCCTCGAATAATCTGAGCCAGCTCCCTGGGGGTCATGCTGTGGAGTGACTGGGTGCCAATGCCTGTCACCAAGGCGCCCATTTGGCTCACATTATAAAATGATAAAACCTGCAGGGAGAACAGCACAAGCAAACAGGAAGTTTTATCGAGAACAGCAGATACATTTAAAAGCAAAAGTCAATAAATAAAGCAAAACTATACTTGTTAAATACTTAAGACATTTCTTGCCTGGGAATGCCTTTTCTGTGTCTGTCCTTGGAACAAATGCCTGAATTTTCTCAGAAGTTCCTTTTACTGAAACTTCAGCCAGGACCCGATGCCTTACATTACACTATATTCAAATATACAGCCTGGGATCCCTGATCATGCAAATTCTGCTTAGGGCAGTGACACAGACAAAATAATATATTCAACTGCCAAATCCAAATATTCATTTTCTCTGTTACTAGAGAATTACTTTGGGATGTACAATCTTGGATGCTTTTATTTGATTTAAACACCATTTTCAGGCCACTAACTAAACAGAATTCTTGTACTAAACTTTTCAAAATCTACAGTTAAGTTATTGTTGAGAAGAATCCATTTCACTTTTAAAAACAGAAGGTAGGAAAGCTGTTATCAGAGGTACCTTTTCATAAGAGAGATATTTACTGGATAAAATCATAACTTGGCCCTTTGCCCACCCAGAGACTTGGTTTAATGTTGCAACAGCATTATGCACTGCTTCAGGTGATAGAGATTCCAGCTGACTTGAAGTTAGTCCAACCACAGCATCTGACAGAGATCCAAGGGTATCATTCAATGTCTGGTTTTGCATGGCAATGTTCAGGAGTTGAGATTTGAGCTAAATCAAACAAAAATAACAGATTGGAAATAAAAATCTGCCAAGAACCAATTTCCATTACCACCCAAAACATAACTGGAATCTCTGGAATAGGCATTGGCAAATATTCACACACTTCATAAAATTTCAAAAATAGAGCCACAGTTGTGAAAGGTATATGGAACAGGAATATGAAACAGAATAAGAATGAGCACCCAAAATGGGTTTCTATTGTTTGCATTCTCAACAACTATTTTCCCTTATTTCTCAAGTCCTAATAATTTTTCACTCATTTCTTTCCTTATTTAAGAACATCCTTCCTCCTCTGTTTACAGGGTTATGTTAGGTAAGAAGAACAAATGTTGCACACACCTCATGAACCTCAGCCTGGAAACCTCTCAGCTGATTGCATTTAATCATTTGATGAAGTAGAGCCCGGGCCACAGCTGCATCCATCTGTTCCAGGTCATCATAAAAGCAAACCAACAAACCCAGCCTATAGAGCAGAAATACATTAGCTCCCTTCTCACATAAAAGGTATCACTGCTGGAAAACAGAAACATAGCTTGGTACCCTCTCCTTGTGATCACAGCTTGAGCCATTTCTGTTTGTCATGAGTGCCTCAACCTGCAGTCTTTAAAACTTAGCCTGTAACAGGGGTGTAAGAACATGCACTGGCCTTTGTATTCAGCTGAACTGCTTGTGCCTGGATCTGCCTGGATTGCTTGTGCTTGAGAATTTACCTGTCTTGGTTCCATTTGTCCATGGCTGGATTGTCCCAGTTAATGACTCCACTTCTCTCGACAGGATAATCTTGAAAATGATGGAGGGCTATTGTTGTCTCTAGAAGTGGCTTGTTGAGCTCTTATCTGGTTTGATTGGATGTTTTGAACTCTAAGTCCTGCTTGGATCTCACATGCAACACAACCCATTTGTGTTTCAGTGCAGCAGCTGGGGCACAACATGGCCTCTTTATCATTCTAGGATTAAACAAAGCCTGTTGTATTTCACATCAAACACAGGACTGGCCGACGGATGGAGACCTGTCCAGGTCAGCACTGGTTAAGAGAAAGCACACTGAGGCTCACTGCCCAGTTGTGCCAGCACAGCAGTCTGCAAGGCAGGGTTTTGGACTGAGCTCATTTTCCTTCACAGTTCCCATGCCATAGTATTTAAGTCAACAGTTCCATTAACCTCTATAAAGTGCAACCACAGCCATAGTTTTTGGAGAGGAGGAGTCACACCACCATGAGGAAGTGCCTACTTTAGGCGTCCTTCTGGCTTAGACCTTGTGCTCATTTACTGCCTTTACCTGCAGCCCTGCAAAGAAAGAGCTCTGAATTGTGCACCACTGTGTCTGGACTTTGAATTTTATAGTGATGGGGATTAACTGGTTTGTAAGAAGCCTGAGTCAATTCCCTGTCCTGTAAAGTCTCAGCCTTTGCTTTTATAATTTACACAGAACAAGAACCTCAAAGATATGGCCAAAGTCCAGGTTTCCTGCTACAGTCCCTGGTTTTTTGCAGTTCAGTGAGACAGGCACAGGCAGAGTCTGGGCAGTAATGTCCAGATGTGAATCAAATAATCAGTGGAGAATGCTGCAGCACTACCACAAACAGTCAAATTCTGCAGCACAGAAAGGCTTTTAGTTCCTCCAGTCCCTCAACAACAACCTGCCAGTGATATAACAAAACACTGCTTCAGCAGCACATATGAATTCATGGGAGATCATCAAACCAAGATACAAATCAAAGAAACATCTATAAGAGCATTTTTATAACAAATAATTACATTCTGATGCATTATTGCATAGCCACCAAAAGCTCTTCATCTCCTTTGGGATTAGCAGAAATGAATAACACTACTTCTTAAAAGTAAAAGTGCATTTAAATCAACAGTATGGTTAAAATGAGTAACATAAAACTAAGCGTGTCGTAAAAATGGAATATATTAAGGATTATGGAGCATGACATTTCTCTCATCTGTGAGAATGTGGCAGCTCTCATGAGTGACAAGATCATTTTTAAGATTTCTGACATTGAAGTTTAGAGCGTGGGCATAACTCTTCTCTGGCTTACTCCTCCGACAAGAGCAATGCTCCATGGAAGTCAGCGAGCTGCACTGCAGTAATGACAGCAGCTCTGAAGCCATAAAGCATATTCTCCATTAGTTTAAAACTCCAAGGTATCCCCCAAGGAGAATACAAATAATTTCAGACAGCATTGTCTTGGGACTAAATACATCCATTGATATGACAGTGTAAATGTAAATGTGGAGTGCAGAGCTTTCTCATGCTCGCTGTGTATTTATGAGTAACTGCAGTTTATTTTGGTTTTTTATTAAAGTTAGTTCAGTGCAGATTTGACAGCCCTGAAAATTCAGTTTCCTGCTTACACACCCAACATTCAAACATATTTAAGCATGGCTCATCTCTACCCTGCAGGACAAAGAGGATAGCAGGACAGGCTTTACACTGCTTCACTTTGTAGCTTCCCTGGTGACACCCACGTCAGTTCAAACCCACTTGCAGTCCTGGCTGGCAGGAGTTGAGATTTCCTCCTTCAATCCTAACTGTAACATGATTTCCACCAAACACCTCCATGTTCTGTGATTCAAACAGCAAGACAACTCATGTTCTGCTGTCCCAGTTTATTTTATTGCTCTATAACATGGTGGAGCTTTGGCTGGGTCCCCCAGATACCGCTGCAGACTTCCTACAAATGCTACAGGCATCTCCTCACTGTGGAGCAGGAGACAAAGCATTAGCTAATTAGGCACACCTCCAAAAATTCATAAAGTAGCAATTCTTCACTGTTGCTAAACAGGGTTGGATTTCAGCCTGGATTTTTCTGCTGGAATGAAAAAGCTGTGCCATGCTATCAATTTCCATTTTCTTCTTAGTTAGTTGTTCCATCCATACACAGCCATAAAAGAAAAAGTAAAGCAGCCTTGCCTGTAGATGGTTGAAGTGTTCCTCATATCAAATCCTGACGAGTTTATCCTTTCCAGGAGTGCCTGTGCAAGCTCTGGTGTGATATCATACACCGTGTCCAGCTGCTTTGTTGCGTTGTCGTAGCTAATGAACAGTCTGATCTGACCAGCACAAACAAAACCACACATCAGCACTGTGAGGCAATGAATCCTACAAAGTGGGTGTCTGACACTCGAAATTAATTGAGCCTGTTCATGTTGCAGAAAAAGGAAGAAGATTTGGATAAACCAATATTTCTGAAGGCAAAGTTGAGTGAGTGATTTGAGTGATTCTCTGCCAAAATGTCATATAATTTGAGGCTCTTCTATCATTGGTCCCTTTCAGTAGAAGTCATAGAAGTCTGATACAGATAAATAATTACATATTAATGACAGGCACTTTAAAATTAAAAATATAGAAGAATTTTGTAAAGAATATATTTATATTTCCCCTCTGTATTTTCTCTTTATATTTAATTAATTAAGATATATTAAGTTATTTTTCATGTTTAAGTTTGCATTTGTGTTCATATTGTTTGTAGCTGACATCACTTGGCAATAATATATCCAACCACACTTTGTTACTTACTTCATTGAGACTAATTTTCAGAATTTCTTCTAATGGGAGATGGACCATGTATCTTCCCAAAATCCATAAGCTTTCTGCACTGACCCAAGAAGTTGATTCATTGAACTCTGTTTTGTACAAATAAATACTCACTACGATGTTAAGAAAGTAATTACTTTTCAAATATATTTTACCCAGTATATTGTTATTGTTATATAATAAAAAAATCTGCAAATCAGAAAAATCCTTAGCAGAGATAGTCAGATTCCTCCCATTTGCTACATTTTAGTACCACACTTTTATAGTCCATAATTTTTAAAACGAAAATGAAATAGTGTTTCAAGTGTCTCAAATTTTCTCATATAAAAACAATTAATGTTTTATGTTGTCGAAACAGACTGGATAAAGTGTGGGACAGGAAAAATTTACCCAAAAGTATTAAATATGGAGCAGTAATTTTAAAATTCACTTCTCCTAATCAATTGCATTATTTAAGAACATCGGGAAGGCATGATACTTTATATATCTTATATATTATTATTGATGATGCTACTTTTTTCAGCAATATGCAACAGCAATAATGGAGAAAATGAAAAACTGTTCAAATACCTACATGGAAATAGGCTGACAAAACCACAAAACACTGCATAACAGTTAAAAAATGGCATTCATTTAGTAACATTCTCCCAAGGATTGAAAATGATATCAAGATCCAAATATCCCTGAGAAAAAACATATTTATGGACTGCACGGGTACCCTGAGCCACAAAGACTGTTTTCTCCAGGGTGTTGTCATTTGGATGGCTCAGTGTGTGACACCTCTGAACACATTCTCAGCAGTGCTGATACTCACAACTCTGTTAAAATAAAATCATCAGTGCACTTTGAAGAGCTTCCAGTGTTGGGAAAAAACCAGCCTGCATCTATCAGAAGCTGAAGGACTCCATTAAGTGATTTTTTTTTGAAAACACAGATCTAAGCTCCTTAACTGAGACAAGATGATGATCCCAGCAGACCTGTCAGGCCTGCATTTTTTAAAGTGATATTACCTCCCATTACCCAGAATATTATGAGAGTTGAAAGACATGACAAGAGAGCTAAAGACAAACCAGCACCATTTAAGGATGTTGACTGTGGCCTTTAGCAGAACAGACTTGCAGTTAACAGCCATGGCAGCTCTGATCCTCAAAAACTGATCCCTGTCCCAGGTGGTCCCAGTGCTACCCACATATAAAGTGAATAAACCACCCTCCTGCAGGACTGTTCCTGCACTCTGCTGTGGCCTGGGGAGTGCAGATAAACATGAGGGAGCTTTAGACTTCCAGTCCGAGTGTGCCTGCCCGGGGCTGATGGTTCTCACTGCCACAACCAGCTGGGAATCAGGCCACACTTAATGCCCTGGGGTGGATTCACCACATCTGTGCTGCTTTTGGCAAGTGAAGCAGCAACTAGGGAGGAAAAAGATGCACAGCAACTCCCAGTCCCTTCCAAGCTGGGTGATGTTCCACAAATTGAGGGTTCATCAATGCTTCAGACACAACCCAAGATGATGCTGAGGGATTTTCCCAGGACTGCTGAGTAGCACCAGGCAAATTCTGCATCTTTGCTTCCCCAGCAATGCACTGGCACTAACATCACCTCACAGCAGCAGTGGGAACCTCCTCTCCACAACTTACTGCTTTACTCTGATATTTTGAAATGGCAGGAGACCCAGGAGGCAAATTAACTCCACTGAAGCAAGTGGGCATTTAACCTTTGATTTCTAGGGAAAGAGCAAGAACACACACATCTGTAAGTCTAAAATGCTCCCAGGACAGCTGTGCTGGGATGTTCAGTGAAACCCAGGCACTGGCTCTGATGGTTCAGTGCCCTGCACAGCCCCCTTGTGGAGCCCATCCTGCCTGTCCCAGCTATGGAACCGCTGTTTCAGGCACATTAATCAGGCAAACAGATGTGGGAAAATGCATCCAATCAGGATTAATTAACTTTGGTTTTATCTTGTCCCTTTGTTGATCGAGTTGGTGTCATGTGCTTTCACAACATCCTGCATTCCTTTTGTGTTTTTAAACAGTGCACTGGATAATGTATCCTGAGCCAGAGCCGTTTTTCTCGTCTGAACAGGAGTTCAGAATACAACAACACGCCTTGGCAGAGCACCTGGCCATTATATCACATTTCAGACTTAGTATAGAGAGAAAAGACTGGAGTACTAGAAAAAGACTTTGTGCATAGCTCTGTGCAGAACAGAGAAAGAGTCCATTGGTGGCACTTGATAATCCTGGAGGTCTTTTCCAGCCTTAACAATAGCATGGTTCTACTCTACAAGTTGAAGCATCTTTGGAGAACTATTTGTCACAAGTAACAAGCACATTATATTTACTGTGTTCTGCAGAAAAGGTATTCCAGACAGCTCTCTTACACAGACCTGTGTTAACTGGGGAAACAATTCAATACAATGGACAGGCCTTTTGCTGCTGAGTGCTTTTCTCTTATGATAAGCAAGAAGAAAACACTTTGTAACATACCACTCATGTTGTAAGATTTCTGTAGAATCTGCTTCATCCAGCCATAGAGAGCTCTCTGAGTGCTTGCTGAGGTTCTGTCATAGAGGTCCTTGAATAATGATGATCTAAGTGATATGTGGGCATGTTAGTTCACTAATGAGTTAACTATTATTTTTTTTTAATGACACATGGACAAATGATTTTAGAAACAGCATTCTTTACACATAAGCAGAAAGCTATATCTGGAAAATAGACTGAGACCATATAGCAACCTATAGTCAGCAAATCCAACATAGTATGAATTGTGTCTGAAAAATAAATGGCTTACAAGTTTCTGAAAGCATCCTCCAGCAGAAGGTTTGGGAGACTCCCAATGACATCAGGTTGGAGATAGTTCACTGCTGAGACACGCAGCACCTGACTCAGGATATCCACACAGTCCAGGGCACTCAGAGCCAGGAAGCATTTATCCAGTGTTACAAGGAACAAGGTCCTGTTTACTCCTGGGCTTTGAAAAATTCTCTCCCTAGTCTTGCCCCAATCAAGAATAATATTTCCCACTTCCTGCAAGCAACAAAGTGTTAAATTAACATCTCTGATTAATTCAATATATTGTTCACTTTGAGGCCTGACAGAAAGCACTCTACAAAGAATATGACGCCGTTCTCATGAAAAACAGCTGCAAACTACTGGTTGTTTGCATTACTTCAGATAATTCCTTTCTGGCATAGGGTAGAGACCAGCTTGAATTTTTTTACAAAACCAAAATGAAACCTAGAAAGATATTTCAAATGGCTGATTAACAAAATAACTAATTTTACCTTCTTTAGCCATCTTGGCTCTCTTTCCAGCCACCAAAAAGAATATACTCCCTGAGAGTAAGTGGCCCTACCTACCTCAGGTGTTACTGTAGGAGGGTGAACTCTTCTCTGGAGATGAGTTTCTCTCTACTGATTACAGTGAAAATCCAAGTGACTGACTTGGACTTGCAGCAACGTTTAGACAATAAGAGTTAAATGAACTAAGTCTAACCTAAGAGGAGAGGGAGTCTTGGAATCCAGTCCAAGCCAGGTAAGTAACTGCAGGACCTGCACTGTGAGCCCCGCAGTCTGTCCCTTTCCATTTATCTCAACCACTGACAACAGCTTTTCCTTTTCATAAGTGGAAATTCACTTACAAGATGCTCCTTTTTGCTGTTGAAGAGGTACTTCATTGCAGTTTGGAACTGCTGCTGATCAAGCTGTTGCAATTCAGACAGTAGTTGCCTGGGCTGGTATAAAAGATTCTTCAGGTAACTTTTTATGGACATCTGAAGTATAGAAAAATATGTGTAATATACACAAAACTCATACTATTGTACTTTTACTCCCTGAAAATCTGTGCTCAAGGAGAACTATGTGCTTAGCTCTGTATTGTCTGTGCTGACAATGATCAAAATAACTACTCTCCACACAAACTGAAAACAAAAATAATCTAAATGCATTCTGAAAGACAGTAATTTTCAAATCCTATTCTTGGCTTTATGAACAAGTCCTCTCGAGGGAGCTTTTTAACAAAGAGGCCTCAGTTTCTCACTTCATAAAACAAGAGTAATAAAGCTTTTCTGCTTCACATAGCAGAGCTGTGAAAATGAAACTTTTAAACAGCTAAAAAAAAAGCCTAAAAAAATCAGGTACCACATGGATATTACTTAAAAAAGGGAAGGAAATGTGCAATTAGATGGGAGGAAAAGTCTCTACCAGGTCATAAGCCAAAAATATTCTCGCTCGCATCAAGCTGCATTACCAGCTAACAATCTCATGCCCGTTTTGAAAAATTGAAGGGGAATCACAACATTGGAACAGAAATAAATTTAAGGCTCGTTAGCAGCAGACTGGAGTAAAATCCCTTCTATTTCCTGACAGAATTATTTCAGAACTGGTTTGAAATTTGAGTTGCAATTGTTCTTTGCTGCCTTTGCCTAACTTGCATTGCCACCACCATTAACACAGCTCTTTTATGCCTCGGGGTTCAGCCTGCTGAGAGCCTCAGGCTGCCAATAAACCTGACAAAGGGAAGGGGCAGTGGCAGGAAAATGTAGGTGAGGATGAGCTGTGACAGCGACACGGAGCTTGGGACAGGGTTCAAGCACTGTGGAGCTTCTGGGAATGCCTGAGGCTCAGGGATGGCACAGTTGACACTTCCCTGTTCCAGTGTGTGCAGGGAGGAGGGAGGGGCTCAGTTTGATTAGCTGGGTACAGCTCCACTTAAAGCAGCTCATCACTAATCCTCAGCGGCAGGAGAGGAACAACAGCTCCTTCCTGCATCACTTCCACATCGATAATTTACAAAAACAGCATTGAGAGGAGCTTTAAAAGGTGGAGGCGTTTTGTAGGATGCTCTGGAGCCTTTCATTCCATAACGAGCAGTGTGAACTACAGCAGTCAAAATCTGGGAGAAACCTGTCATTTTCTGGGGAAACAGCATTTATAGACACTCAACTCAGAAACAATTAGCACGAGAAATCCTAATTCCTGTTTTCCATCAGAGGAAAAGCAAAAAAGATTGTTATTATTTCTGCCTTGCATACTCCCACAATCTTCAGGGGAAAAGACAACCTATTTCTATTTCCTATTTAGCTGCTACACTGTGGATGTGTTAATTACCTCTATAATTGACCACCTAGCTTTGGCTACAGAGATAGGTACAGTTTTTAAATTCCTTTTCAAATAAAAATTTTCATGCATCTTAAATGTCACAAACCTGGAGGCTGCTAAATGTTAACATAATTTCCTGGGCATGAAAATATGCCATGACTTTTGTAAGCAGATCTGCTGTCCAGACATTAGAGCTGTAACAGAAAACAGGATCAAAAATGCCACTAAAATAATATAACAAGTTAAATAGCAGATTACAAGACTAAAAAAGAAAAAGGGAAACAAATAGTGATGCTAACACCATAATGACAAAAGTATTTGGTTTTTTGCCTAGCCAGAGTAATAGTTCATCTGTTTAATGCAATGGAAATACATGGTTCAATGGGGAATGGAACGAATTAGTTTTTTTCCATCTAATTCCACAACCACCCACAATAAACTCAATTTTCCAAGGTGTTGCCATTAGTACCATCTCCAAGGCATGTGCTTTCTGGAACCCCATTATGCCTGTTCTGATCTGCTTGCAGAAAGCACAGGGAGTAACTGCTGCCTTTCCTTCAGCAGAGTCATTAATTTCACTGTGTCTTCCTTGCACAGCCACTGATTTTCTCAAAATATGTAGGAGTGGAATGGCCTTTGAGGCTTATCCTGCCCTTTCAAATTTGGACAAAATTAGCAAATAATTCAAAAGCCACCAGGAGATGGAGGATGGGGGATGGAGTGAGACTGAAAGGAGGAGGTGGACAGACAGCTGGAACAGCACCTAATTTCCTTAAGAAGCCATTTGGATACATGTGAGAAAAGTTAATTATCAAAACTTCTGAAAATTGTAGCAAGTATTTATTTTCAGCCTCATTCTATATTTCTTTTTAATGACAAACAGGTTTTTCCCTGTTAACAGGAAATACTCCTCCAAGGAGACCTAAATTCAAGTAATCATATGTGCCAATTTCATTCTATCCATAATGTTCCAGTTTCTGTGGATATGAAACAGATCATATCTGAAGTGCAAGACAATATTGAAAAATCAAGATGGGGAGAGTAATACATTACCTTTGAAAATAAAGTATATCTAGGAGGGCTGCACATGAAAAATGGAACATAAAAAGTTATGGTGAGATTCTGAGTTTTAATTAATTTTAGAAGCGTAAGTGGGAACAACTCTGTACATTACCATTCAGATATTTCCCAGCTATTACTTCCTCCTAAGAAAAAATTACAAATATATGTAATAAATTATTATTTTTAGATTATAATATAAAATGTTAGTAGAGAGATCAAATAAAAATACTAACCCCAGCTTTGTGTAACAATGGAGGCAAATCTGTAAAAGATTATCCCATTATTAGAAGTTAATTTAATGTTTTATCATTCAATTGTGTTATACAAAAATACATTTATTGTATGCAGTGATTATATACACATATATAATTTATTTGCAAACATTTAATGCAGTTTTGATTAAATTTATTTACAGAAAAACAGTGGGGGAAAAAAAGGCTATTCAGTAATAATCAGTCTTGGTGAAATTCTTTGCTGGCATAGCTCCATGAAGCCAAGAGAGCAGAGATCATGGTCCCAGTTACTAAACAGCACCTAATTTATTACACTCAGCTTTTTCCGTGCCACAAAATACACCCCTCAGACAGGAGCTCTGGTCTTACCTTCAGAGTTCTGACTGTGAGTAATCTTGGCATGATTCATTGATATCAACAAGAAACACATCTTCAGAAGTCTGGACATTTCTTCTGGTGTTTTTTAGAATAAAAAGATACTTGGATTGAAAAGGAAAATAGGAAGAACAGAGTCAAAAGGCAATATTCAACCCAAACTTTCATAGCTATAAATCAGAGACAGCCTATGCTATGGAGTACAGATAGAGATCAGAAAAATCCAAAGCTGCTTGCTCTCAAGTTTTTAATTTAGATCTTTTTCTAGGATAGAGATACACTTTATGCAAACACAAATCCACGAACAGTGCGTGTGCAGACAGATTTATCTCCCTATAGCAAGTGGTTCATTTAATTTTCTTCCTTGTAGCATCATTTATTTGCCAAGTTACACTGCACCTAAATATAACTTCAATGCAGTTTTGTTGAAACAGACAAACAAATCCTTTTAAAATCAGATAAAAAAGAAAAGAAATTGAATGAAAAAGGAGATTATAAAGAAGCTTCAAACAAACCCTAAGCTCTTCCTAGCTGGTTAAACTGCCTGCAGTATCACTGCAGACTTGGTCTGGGACCCTCCATCTGCAGATCTCTGAACTCAGGGGTGGGACAGCCTGGCCCTGGTCCCATGTCCCTGCAGGGTGCTCCAGGCAGAGAGAGGGAAGAAGTGCTTCCCTTCCTTGCTGCCACATGCGGCAAAAAGGGAGAAAACGTCCTTACGCTCTTCTGAAGGGGAGGGAAAGTCACAAATTTGGGAACCAGACCATGTTATTTCACCGAGATAGATCAAAGCTGTGGTCTTTGTACTCACAAGTGTCCCATCAAAGTTTCACCACCACCTCGGACACAGTTTGTGTGGAATGAGATGTTTTGGTAGCTCTGGCTATCCCTGCTGCCCTGTGCTATGCAGCATAAAGACCACTGAAAGATAAATTGTCTGGAAGGGCAGTAATGGGATACCCAGAACTTTTCACTGTTGTCACTGATTGCCACCAGAAAAAAATTAAGTTTCACAGTTGTCCAAAGCAAAATGAATGTATTGCTTTTGGTCTAGTCCTTGAAGGACAAGGATACACACAGCAGTAATGCAATGGGGTGGAAAGGAAGCAAAGACTGGACAGGTTTTACTCTCACAGGAGCTTCTGCAGCCACATCCCCCCCAGCTCTGAGGGCCATCAGCTGCTTCAATCCACACTGCAGAGAGGATTTTCTGCCTGGCCCTCTGCTCAGCCTGAGAGTCATCACCCCCACAGGTAAAACAACTAATTAATCTGAGATATTAGATGATGCCTTGATCGACAGACTGCAGCTTCTTACACTGGGATTAGTCCTTGATTTAACAAATGACACAGAGGGTCCCATTGGCCGACTTGGCTCTGACCATAAAGAGACTTTGTTAAGTTTTGTCTCCCTTTCCCTCGTTTCAAAGGTTTATTTGCAAGACACTGAATTTCTGCATTTCTTTTTGTTGCTGAATTCTGTGCTCTCTCTCACCCCCCCCCCCCAAAGTTCTCTGCCACGGCTCGAGTTACAGATCTGAATATTTGATAAATGACACCTTTTTTGAACTGTTTAATCTCATGTACCAAGGTACTCTTTTATAAAAATATCTTTCAACAAGCCTCCAGCAATACTTCAGTCTATTGCAAGTACTTAACTCCAGTCTTGTAACAGGAGTGACTCAAACTGACAGATGATAAAAAATTTAAACATTAGACTTTAAGAAGCTATCACCTCTGTCCTGTTCTTACACAGACTCAAACCCCTTTCAGCTACTCTTTTGGGAGCACCACAGTAAATGTCTCTCATTCAGATGTATCTGGTTTCCTAGACAATGAACTTACTTGTGCTTGTTTCTGCCTGTGCCCTAATAATTTTGCAGTAAGGTTTGATTACTCTGCATAGGTTAAATCATGCTTCCAATGTCAGTCCCGATTTGTTTATTCCAATTCATTCACTTTGATCAGGGAGTGTATTTTAATTAAAGCATGCTAACCGAATATATAAGGAGATTAAATGCTAAGGAAAGTGCTTTTTCATCCTGGCTAACTCAAGCAGACAACCAGCAGGTGCACAAAAAGTCTGCTGTGAAAAGCCGTACTTGGCCAGACAATCTGGGATGAAGTAGCTCAATTTGGAGTGAAACAGGTCGGTTTGCAGTTCACAGCAACTTCCAGACAGTCCCAAATCACGCTGTGGGGATCTCCTGCAGATCCCACCCAGCATTTCCCCGGTTCCTTGCATGTGCTGTGATCTCTGACAAGCCACCCGTACGGGACTCCTCGCTTACGAGAAGCTCCCAGACTGCCTTCTCCTCTCACTCCCAGAACAGCCACCCTTCCATCTACAGAAATCCTAGACATTTTATCACTCACTCCATGCAGGCGCTGCCTTATCTGAAGCTCGATAACCAGAAAACTGACCTCACAATCACAAGTGCTGCTGATAAGCCCTTCCACTGCCGGTGCCCACCTTCCCCCTTGCACCCGCGCTCTGAGAAAAAGCACCACATGCACTGGGGGAACCCGCAAGGGGTGCGAGCTGGAAAGGGAGAGCGGGCAGGAGAAGAGAAGGAGGACCAGGACCCCAGAGCCTTTACCTGTCTCTGCCGTGTGCGCCTCCTCCCCGGCACTGCGGGAGCTGGGCGGCTCCAGCCAGGGACCCTGAGAGCGGGGCCAGGCCCAGCACCGCCCTGCAGCCTCAGGCGCCGGCCCAGCGCAGCCCTCAGGGCGGGCGGGAAAGGCTCCTCCGCCGGGGGCTCGGCACTCCCAGAGCAGCAGGAGGGGACACTCCTGTCCCGAGGTGAGGAGAGCTCGACGAGCTGTGCAGGGGAAACACAGGGCTGGTGCTGCCCTGCTCCCCCATCTCCCCAGCCCAAGCAGGGGCAGGTAGCCCTGGGTTCCTCAGAGTATGAACTGTCTGTACCTGGGAGCACCGGGCAAAAGAGGGCTGGGGTTTCGAGGGATGAAGCTGTTCCAACTTTGCTTTGAAAGTTTCTGGCTAAATCGTGCGCTTGCACAGCATCGTTTTCCTGCAGTGCAACACACCCAGCCCACGCTGACAGAGCAGAACAGTTCAGTCACTCTCCAGGGCAAAACGCTGCACATTAGTGAGAGCACTGAAGTGCAGCTTGGATGGAAACTGTCACCCAACAGCAGGACAGGGGCAGCAGAAAGACAAGGCAGGATTCCCAAACCCAGGAGTAATGGACATTGGAATTGCAACACTTGTTCCCTTAGAGGGCATCTTTGGGCCAACTTAATGAACTACTGGACTCCAGAGTTTCTTTATGTGGGCTGTGAGCAGCACTGACTGCACACAAATGCTCTCTCAGGGCCTGCAGGGAGGAAGAAGTCCCTTCCCCCCAAAGAAATCTGGCTTTAGAAATACAGGTGTAGGTACAGTCCTAGGGGTTATTCTGTTTATCCAACAGGACTAAGCAGGTGTTTGACCCTGCTGAATTTAGGCTTTGTAGAAAGATTTTCTTCATTATTGGTCATGCTTTAATTCCTCATCTCAAGTGTAAGAATACTTGGTTAAATAGAGTGAACAAAGTAGAAAATCATAAAGGAAAAAAACCCCTATTGTTTACATTGCACCTTCTGTTCCCAAACTTCTCAAAGCTATTACAAACTGAAATCCTCAGTGACAAGACTGAAAGATGAGAGACATGAAACGCAGTCTCTTGTGTGATTTTTAACATGTGGGATTAAAACAGTTAACTACCTTTGAAGAAGTTTGTCTTACTACACATTTGCTACCTTAACCTAAATTAATGACACATTAAAAAACATTTTCCCACTACTAGATGAATACAAAATGAAGGTAGCAGAAGATAAATTAATGGATTCACTCCAGAGCATACATAGCTCATTTTCCCAACAGACAAATCTGATTGCACTATGTGCCAACATGCAACAGCACATCCTGAAATGAGAATAACAGAGTCTAAATTACTGTTTTACTGAAAAGTAATCTGACATTTCAGCAGTCAAATCCTTTGCCCCATACTACAGAAAACTATTCCACAAAGATGACTGACAACAAAAAGCTAATCAATTGGCAAGAGAAATCATTAACCATCAGACAAAGTGAGTATGAGGTAAATCTAAAATGACATGTTAAGCATCTTACCTGGCATAAAATCACCAATAATTATAAAACCACAAAAAAACACCATCACAGACAACTTTTTTGGACTTCAAAGACAACGGAAGTTGGTTCTTACTTTACTTACCTGAGGTTTCTCTGCTGTCTCACACTTGCAAACCAAGCACTGCATGACATACACCTGCCTGGTCTGTACTACTTAGGATGTCTCTTGTTTTAAAGAGAAGTTATATATTTATATAAGAAATTATCCACTTAAACAGTTTTTAAATCAAGACATGTTGAAATAAATAGCATTTATTTAGTGCTTCTGAAGAAGGAAAATGTCTCAAGCTAGCTTAACTCTCAAACCCCTACAGCCTGATCCTCACAGGCAGTTTGACTCAGAAAATTTGCAAGAAACCACCTGCAACTTTTTAAAGCTGAAAACATTTGGCAACAACTTGCTTAGAAGGTTTGGTTTTAAAGCCATCAGTTTAAAGTGCAGTTTTGACAAGTTCTACTGTAATCTCTTTAGCTAGAAAGTGGCAAATGCAAAAGCAATGAGGATTGATGAGACTTTGACAGAGAAGAACATGAAGGAAACCCAACCAAAAGTGATACATTTTTTTGTGTACTGTTATCTCATTAAACAATAATTAAATGCTGTTTAAATAAATGCAACGTTGTGCTGCTACTGAAAGCTTGATTCTCAACACAAAGAGCAGTTGCTGCAGACAGACATGGCTATGGTTACAAAAATGAACACAAAAGTTAATGCAAAAGTCATCTCAAAAAAGTTTATTAGCATGATTAAAAACATGAAGAATGACAGTAAGAGAGAAAGTAATTTAGCATGGAAGATTATCCATTTCAACAGTTTTATTCAACAAATCTTGAACTGAATGGATAACTTTATTGCCAGATT
This sequence comes from Leptocoma aspasia, assembly GCA_013399835.1. NCBI lineage: Eukaryota > Metazoa > Chordata > Aves > Passeriformes > Nectariniidae > Leptocoma > Leptocoma aspasia. Next base: position 407,554 of record VXAX01000975.1, on the reverse strand, counting down.
TTGCTTGATTTCTTTCACAACAGTTCACACTGCATCAGTTTCACCATTATAAAGACTATTGCTTTTGTTTGGATATGATCCCTGTTGCAGGTAAGTATAAAAAAATATCCCCCATTGCTGCTGGATTGCAGAATGCAATGTTGGTTTAAGAGCTGGTAAAAAAGAAATACTCAGCTGAGGAGTCCATTTAAAAAACAACCTTTCCCCCCACCCCCCCCAATCACACTACAAAGAAATACATTAGTATTTTGGCCTTTAAATTTCTTACATGGTATTTTTTTAGAATGGCAATCCCAAAATTCCCTCCCTTTAAGTAACCATAAATCAAAACCCTCTTTCAGAGGCTGCTTCTTGGGTTAGATTGTGGAGCTTTACTTCACGCAGGCTTACACTGGCTTGAGGACAAAGACAGCATCATCCAGCACGTAGTAGTCGTTGTACATGTCACCTTCACAGAGGTAGGGCAGTCTGGTGAAAGCCTCAATGGCAAAACCAGCTTTACTGAAAACTTCTGGCAGGCTGTTCACCTGTTCTTCCCAAGTGTGCCCTTTGATTTCCAAAACTTCTGAGGGCTTCTCCCACTTGCCACCTACTGAGAAACAGAACAGCTTTGTTTCAATTATAAAGAAAACTTTATTGTGTGCTACATTTTCTTACAGAAAGCATAATTACACTAATTATGTTCCATTCCACTCCACACAGGAGGTTGCCCCACCACTTGTAGACCTGTTGCAAGATCAGTTCCAGTTTATCCCTGCTGTTCAAAAGCAGCTTCTTTAAGGTTATCTTTTGTTACATTTTTAACTAGAAGTGCCAGGAGTGGCTAAAAGGTAACTGCCATTAGCGGTGGTGTCCAGCAGACAGGCACAGAGGTAATTACAGTAATTAGAGTCAGCAAGTTGAAAATTATGATTTGCTGTGAAGCTTTCACCAGCAGATCACCCACATTACAATGGATGCCTATTTTGTGCCTTCAGTGGCCACCTATCAGCTGATCTGCTAAAGGCTGCTTAGGGTCATATAAAATTAAGAAGCTGATTAAGTAGCATGCTGGAAAGTGTCTTGTTATTTATTATATCCAATGAAATAATCTGAAGGATTATAGGTACAACTCTCAGGAATTCAAAATTTAAAGTTCTTCACTCATTTTCCAGGTAATGTCATCCACAACAAACAAAAGCTTTCTGGTTTGGTCTGTACCTTTAACCAGTTTGCTAAATGCAGTAGTAAACACCCTTCTAAACAGGAAGTTCTACATCTTGTGATTAAGACAGTTCTGCAAATCCAAAGATTTCCTAAGTTCCTCTTCCTTCAAGAAGGTTCATTTCCACAGAGATACAAGAAATGGCATCTTTCAACAAATTAAAAAACGTGCTAATGCTGGCGTTTGACTGGATCCTGTATGGTGCTGGTAAGACTTTAAAAAAAATTTCTTACATTTTCTCATTTAACAGCAGTTAAACAAGACTGAGAATTTTGTGTTTATGATTTGCAACACAGCTACAAAATAAAAGCAGTGAAAAGTTTTGCTGAAAATCAAGTTAATTTCTGCTGTTGTCATATAACTTCCAAAGTACACAACTGCTAGCAAATGCTTTTTTCTTGCGAAAGTCTGAAACACTGCTGTAACCTGTGATTTCTGGGTTAAATCTGCTGCACTTCCCTGCTTGGAACACTCCAGCAGCAGCCTGGTTTCACAGCAACTGTGTGTGTTTGGGAGGAGGGTTTGGGAAGTTCAGCAGGCAGCACCTGTATAACCTGAGGCCATGGAGTTCTGCTCTGCAAGGACACCAGAGCCTGTGGATAAGGTGGAAAAGAGAAGGGGAATCAGCTGCAGAAGCACAAGCTACTGCCTTTCACCACACAGGGTGCAAGTACACCCACAACTTACAATCTTCAAATTGCTGTAGCTGCTGTGGAATGGCTCTGATACAGACCTGACACAGAATCAGTTTCACTTGATTCCTGTAAAGGTCACAGACACTGGATCTGATTTGATTTAGTGAGAAAAATGGTGAAGGGACAATGCTAATTGTTCATCCTGGACAGGTTTGCATATTGTGTATCAGCAGTACACTAAGATATTTCAGTTTATTTATCTTCTAGTTTGTTATTTTCTAGCAAGCAGAAAAGGATGCTATTTAGATACTACCTTTATGCTCACTGCAATAACCTCAACACCACAGTTTAAATAACTACACTGTTTATTGGAATAAAATTAAATATACTAAAACAGAATTCACATGGATTTCAGCAGTAAGGACTTAAAAAAATCTTCCAGACAAGTCATATTAAACCACACATTTTAGTTCCTTAATTAGAACGCACTTCTCTGATTAACCTTCCTGTTTTCTCTGCACACATTTTTAAATGTCAGGACTAACAAGCACTATTATTATTAGAAACCCAGAGTCAATATATGTGATGAGGTGGAAGAATGTCTAGGCACTATTGTGAGTTCTAATAAATGTTATGAAGTTGCTAAATTATAAATGTCTTGATTTATGACATTTCCACTGCCTGTCTTCAGTCTGGCTTGACTAGGACCAGGAACAGTGGAGCAGAGAGAGCCCTGCAGAACTGCTCCACTGAGCAACTGCACTTAGGTCACACAGCACCCACTCCCACTGGCCAGTACCCCCACAAACATGCAGCACTAAATCTCAGGCTAGGAACTGCACAAAGTATTCTTCTGATCTTCTCCAGTGCCAAAGGAAACATTCACACTGCTTCAGATCAATTGTCTCTATTTGGTTAAAAAATAGAAAGCCAAGCACATTACCTTGTAGATAAAAGTGTTAAGGAACTATCTAAAAACAAAAGTTCACTGAAAACAACCTTAATAATTTCAAGTTTGAAACACAGTTGGTTTACTCCTTTCCTCCCACCTTTCCTTGAATGAACCAAAAGTAATTGTTTTTTCCCTTTAGACTGTACCTGGCTTTTTAGCTGTCCCTCACATCACCAATTGTTCCTTCCCAACAGGTGTTGCAGGTCACTGCCGAGTCACTGTAACACAGCCCAGGTTTCAGCAAGCTGACTCCTCCATGAGCAATGTGTCCCTAACATGCACGTTCTCTGCCTCTGGATGCTCCTCGTCCCCGCCTGAAGTTCTGTGGTTTCGCTTTTTAACTAACACACATCAGGATTTGTGTACTCCTGGATGCACAGATCATCAGAAGTACAAAGTACATTCATCAGAAAAGAACATCTTACTTGAGATAAAGGATCTGACTGTAGATGACAGCGCTGTTTATATCTGTGGAATAGCATTTTCCGACTCAGATTCACCCCTTTCTAAACAAACAGGAGATGGAACAGTACTAATGGTAACAGGTCAGTTGTTCATTTCTTCTTAATGAAGCATCTTAGAAGAAATAAATTATCTTTTCTTAATACTCTATTTATACTTTCAAGAATGACATTTCAGATGGAAATACCAACACACCCATTAGGAGTAGTATGGCTATATTAAGATTTTATTAGTAAAACCAGAGGGATTCCACAAATAAGCATCTTAACCTCATTTGCTAATTAGGCTGTTCTGTCATATGATGAAGATGACTCTAGAATTCTATAAAAGAAAGAAGTTTTGCGTTCTGCTGTCTAACCACACTCTACGTCCTCTTACATAAAGACTTTTGTGGCTGTCAGAAAGAACTATCAACAAAAAAAGGGAAGTAGAGAAACCAACATTTAGTAGAAGTTGTAAGAGAGTGCAGGGCCTCAGACCTGGGGATTCACGCTGCCAGCCTGAGAAAAATGTTCCAAATCTTTGTATCACTTGCCTTCTAGTTAAGAAAGTGATGAAACTTCAGTAACTACATTTCAGTTCTACATGCCTAAAACAGAAGAAGAAAAAAAACCCCAGAAACACTCAGCTGGATTATTACTTTCTTTATATTCCTTCCTTCCTCTAATTCCATTTCTGAACAGAAGTCTATGACCTTTATTCAGATATACCTTTACAGGAGCAGAAAACTGGATTCCATTCTCTCTCTGCCTCTAAAGGAAAGGTTTGTAATTAAAACTAACAGGTCTCCATTGCCCTTGTAAACATATAAGTGAACAAAAGGAAAATTATCTCACTAAGGAATTTAGACTGAAAATCAATCAGAAAAATATTGGTTTTTTAATTCCTCAGAGAAAGGCTGCTGGAACGCAGAGTCTTAAAAAAATTATGTGAATCAGAACTGCCCTTTATTCTAACACTCATTTTTAATAAAGGACCAGAGAAGCAGCACAGCAATGGAAAACTCATCTCCATGATCATTGCCTCGTCCTTACTGTTCCTGTACAGCTCTGCTGTGCTCACTTCCTTTGTGGTTTACAAGGTAGGCTCAAAGTGATTTTTCTGGTTTTGTTAATTTTGTAAATCGATGTAGTTTTAACATCTCCATAAGGGGGATAAAAACACATTTCTAGATTTTGTAACTATTAGGGTTAAGATTTAAAGGGGAGGTTGGTTTAAGTCCATGTGCTGTACACACACATCTGTGAACTCCTGTGTGGCACATACCTGGACTCTCAACTGCAACCACATTTTCTTTTTTCAGTAAAGTGTCTAAAATAAAAGGTATTCTGAAGTTAAAATTATCCTGAGAATATAAATTTCCAGTAAAAGTAAAATAATTTAAATTCCCATCAAAGTATTTATGAGCTGCAGTGAAGTTACTGCAGACTGACTTTGCTTGTCTACTGATTCTCTTCATACATGTACAGAAGAGAGGCCTTGGTAAAATTTAAAAGTATCAGAGACTTGGAAGAAGTTTTATGCTTACAGAAACAAACTCATTAAAATGCACATGGTTAAAAGTTATGTAATTACTGGGGTTTTTTTTAATCTAGAACAAAATTTGTGTTTAGATAAAAACAAACACACAGAACTACAACAGGAATCTTTACATGAGAATGAGACTTTGACAGGAGAATCAGGACTTCACAGTCCTTGCTGGTATGATATGGTGAAATGGCTCTTTCCTGTAGTGATTACTGTCTAAATATAAAGACAGGACTGGCTTTTTCGCTTTTGTTTTTCTTTAGAAGTGAAGGTACAGCATACAGTGGGAAAAATTAAACAAGCCTTCTTCAGGGGAAGAACTGGAACTATGATGCCATTGGTTTATTTTTTGAGAATTAAGTAGTGTTTCAAGCAGGTCCCACTGTGCTCAAAGCAAAAACACTTGCAGTATCTACTACCAGAAGCTGAAAAAGGCATCACACATGTGAAAACCTCTCTGATTTTTCCAATGGTATAAGCTGATCTAGTGAAACACTTACCTACAAACTGACACTGCTAAAGGGCAACAATTTTACTCTCCTAACTTCACATCTTATATTTTAATTGCTATTTCATTTATTTTCCTTCCCTCCAGTTAAAACTAAAGCTGCTAAAGAAAAGTGGGAAAGACCAAGCAACAGAGAACTGTGTATGTTACCATGTTATTTGCTTTGTATCTGATTCAGAGCTTCTTCTTGTCTTTTTGAAGTATATTTGAAATACATCAGCATCGAATTTGTGATTAACTGATGATTCCATTAAAGAGACATTCTGAGCTGCTAAGGCTTCACTTTAGATTTGTAAAAAACTAGTTATCAATTTATATTTAACTGATTTTAACAAATCAGGTAATTTATTTTTAACACATTGGATGCATGGTAAAGTTAATCTCTGTAAAGGCCATCTCTAACGCACTGTTTCCTTTAGGTTTTGCTCAAACTTCTGAGATTAACAGGTTTTGCTATTAACAACAACCTCCACCACTACATATTCTCATATAAAAATCAGAAACCGTGCATTTAAAGATCTATTAAGAAGGTGTATATGTTAAGTAATGCAATAATAATGTCATTTAAAACCCTTCTGCTTGCCTAACTGCATGTTATTAAAATGCTACTTAGTAACATACCCAAAGACATATCCAGGTAAAAAATCTAAATTAGGAAAGGTTGAAAAAGATGTTTCCTCCAACTCAAAATGTTGCACTGAACCAAAATATTTTAAATAATTTGCAGAAAATAAATAGTGGCCGAAAAGTTTTTCAAGCAATTGCTCAAGAACTTCAAAAGCAGAGATATGCTCAACATTGCCAACAGCCTGTGAGTATCCACTTACCAATACCTAAATTTCTGGGGAAAAAGAGAAACCAGAAGGTTTTAGGAGTTTACTGCATCTATTTCCTTTAAAGTTGATGGAGACGTAAAAAAAGTGTTCTGAATGACAGTCAAGGACATTATAAAGCATAATGGCCATATGCATACAATTATATATATATTTATACATGTGTGTGTATACACACACACACACACCCCTTTTTAAATGTATGCATGTACATTTAAAATTTAAACTCCCATAAATTGGTATTTTGCCAAGAAGAGATCAGGTTCTGTACTATTTGGTAAAATGCCTAGAGCTATTAAGAGGTTACGTTTGAAAAGTACTGCTTTTTCAGTTCCTCTTGCTCCATTAACCCAGAGTAGGTGACAGAAACATAACAAAACTATTATAAAAGCTCTGTAATATATTTAAAGGTATTTCTCTTCCTCCAGCACACAGAGCCTAAACTAAGTATTCAACATCACTGGGTAAAGCCACACAACTTATTTAATCATTCCAAATTTACACCATTAAGTCTGGTACGACAATAACTTTACATGTGCCATATAAATTATTAAAAAAAAAAAACCAACCAAACAAAACCAAACCACACAACTTTAGAAATCACACATATTTGCAAGCAAAGAAAATCACTTCAAAATCTTGCTTCTCTTGAGAAACAATGTTAATTCTTTCCTATTCTGAGCACAGAGATCATTCACAGATGCAAGGAGGACCCAAATGACACACAGACCAAAGTCAAGCACTTCTCCTGTATACATTTCACTTCATTTATTTCCATACAGCTCCAATCATTTTCCTCTGTAATTACCCCTTTAAAGCCTTCAAGTCTCTGCTGACATGACCTGGTCCTTGGTTTGAACATCAGATATGAAAATATGGGCTAGGTTTTACTGCCCCTGTGCTCCCTAGAGATTAGGCAAAGCCAACAGGATAAGAAACGTGTTCTGAAGACTGTAGATAGCACCTGGATAAAAACAACTGAATAAGAGGGGAGAAAGAAAGCATTTAACACCAAAAGGATGGAGTTTGCCTCAAAAAAGAAATTCTGCCTTTATTTAAAATAAAAATCACCTCAGTAATGAAACACTTCTTTTCCTAGGATGATTTGGAAGATGACACTGTTTATCAGAACAGATGAGCACGTGCAGCACTTCAGATATGTTCAACAGTTCTCCTGCAGGCAAAGGAGCTGAGGAAGTTAAGCTTCTTCACAGACTTCCTTTGCTTTAAAGGAAGAGGAGAAAACCTTGCAGGGCAGTGTTCTTGGGGAGTATTTTCTAAACAGATCACCAGAACCAAGTGCATTATACCTACATCTGTGTTACATATTCCAGTTTTCATTTCCATGAACCCTGGAAAAAGACTTCATCTTTGTAAGATAACTGCTGATGCTTCATAAAAGTTCCCTTTTTTAGTTTAGATTTCTGTCTTTTTTTTTCCTCTTTACATAAATTTTTATGTATTCCTTTTATGTGAACTGAGCAATTGTGAAAGATGTTTGATAATTGACAACAACAGAAAATAAACTTGTTTCATGGGTGAAATTCTGGATTTGCTCATGTTAATGGGATAGTTTTTGATGTAACATTTACAGACCAACAGTAAATGAGCCTTAGAACAGTCTGAACAGAGCAAAACCTGTGTATTAGACAGGCAAGCAGAAAAAACTGACTATAGAAACACATGCACTATCGTGGCAAGGCTCATTTGGGATGGGAGCATCTTCCAAATCTATTTAGGAAAGTAACTGTATTGTGAAAACATTGCTCCTCCAATACTAAAACTCCCCTGTTATGCTGACAACCCCCATCTCCCAGTCTCACCACCCCAAGTCAGGAATACCTGGAGCACCACATTTTGCCTTTACAAGCCTGTTCAGCATGGGTACAAGCACAAAAAAAGAACTACATTATCCAGTAAAAGGCAGTATACTTTTTTATAAAGTACCTTTTTCAGCAGTTACTACCTAGGCAATCTGCAAAACCAGCACTTCTACAAGGTACCTGTTGGTATCAGGCATTTTCCCTTCTAAAGAACAGCTGCATCTTTTATCATAATTTAAATAAAGCAAGGCTTTGTTTAACAAATGAAGTGGCATTTCTCACTTCTGCAAGATGAGAAATGACAACTGAGACAAAGCAAAGGTCCATCTTATACACTACTGTGTTTCCAGCTCAATTAATAGTAGTTCAGAAGGACAGAATACACACCTCTGCCTTCTCATCCCTGTCAATCAATCACAAGGATATTGACATGTTCAACTAGGAAATTTCACACTCCCAAGCTCCCAGTGTTCACTACTTCTGAAGTATGGCATGACATTTTTATTTTAGAGAAACTTACACCAGTCCAGTCATGTATTATCCAATAATGACTTTTTCTCTCTGTATTAGGAAATACAAAGGATTCTTACGTGACTCTATGAGACACCTATTAAAAACAAAGTTGTGGTAATACTTCTTCTTAGTGACTGGTGTAATACCTGATGATTCATCAGGCTTTCTTGCCAAATTTAGATACCTGCAGTAACTGCATTCCTGGTTGTTCTGCATGTTGAAATAAAACTGAAAAGCCCCAGAGAGAATTTATCATTGAGCTCCTCTGGACTCTAGGTGTCACTGTCATTCCACAAACAGTGAGCACAGAGCTGTATTTTAATTCCTCCTCCACCTTGCTTTGTTCTCTTAGAGCAGATCTTATGTTATTCACATAGACAGCTTCCACCATTACCATCCCATTATACTGCATCTAATAACCCATACATCTCATTTTGATTAACATAATTTCTCCACTTCTATCTATGGATCTATCACTGGATCAATGCTTTTTTTTACCTGCCCCAATGCTTTTCCATTTGTTCCCCCTCTACAAAATTAAAAAGTTTCACTACACGGGTCCAAGCTGGTTTTAATGAGCTGCTACAAAAAGTTACTTAAGCTGTGGAATGTTCTCCTCTTTGAATGTTCCAAGTGTAATTTTCTTATATATAAAACATATGTACATATCTATTTTTAACATACATCATCATGTAGAATAGCTGAATGAAAATACTGAAAATCTAAAATGGTTTTCACATCATGAAGACAGCCTGGCAGCTAATTGTCTGCTTCTTTAGCCCACAGTTAAATTGATCTTTAGTGGGAAAGCTGTAACTTTTGTGTGTGCTAACCTGCACTGTTAACAGTTCATATGGGTTCATATCCATAATAGTGGCAAACAGACAAACTGAGCATGTTTTTAAGTTTCAAGCATATTAAGGGAATAAAACTGCCTTCAGCAAAGTGACTGATCTGCCAAGTCACCATCACAAATAAAATTATGACATTGGTTTACAAATCATCTTACAACAGCATTTCAACTTTAAACAAGTAGTAATGACTGTGTTCAATAACCACAGAACAGGTTTCCAGTCCCTTGGGATTTATAAATTTAATTCTCTGTTCTCCTCCCAGTGTATGGCAGGAGATTAATGATGAAGGATATAAGCAGGCTTAGAATAATTTGTTCCTTATCTTATCCCCTCCTGTTGAGCCAGGGAGTTGTACATGGTCTGTTATGGGCTACCCAAAAATATGCAGGAAAGTAGATATGGGGTGCAATAGTGATTGCCAAACACAATGGCTAAGGATTTTGAAGGCACACACAAAAAAGCATTTCTCATTTTTTAGTTCTAGTATGGCAGTGAAAGACTAGAAAGACACTGCTGGTATTTGGAATTTCAAAGGATTTCTACAAGGGGAAGCCATGTTGTTCCACATTATAGGAACAATAAGTTGTAACCAAATATGTTTGAAATACTTTACAGATGCTTAAGTCAAACACCAAATCTAATTTAAGACACACTACTTTTCAAAATAGCTACAAAATTACAAGCTCAAATACTGTATTTTAAGTAATTCTTCATCTGATGGCATTATTTCTTATACTTTTTTTCCCCTCCCCCATCAAAATACCACTAGCATGTAAAAAGAAAAAACCAGATTCAGTTTGATGCATTTGTGATTGCCAGAATGTGATTAGTTCTGTATTTTCTGGGCATCCATGCCTTTCCACAGGCAAGTCTTAACACTCAAGGAGAACCAGAACAATGACTGATGAACATCAGCCTCCTGGAATTCAAACCACCTTCAGGGTGCTTCAACCTGAACCCACAATTACAGGCATGTAAAATGGTTTCTATTCTCTTTAGAAGTTTAGTCATAAGGACAGATTAATCTGAAAATCTCTCATATATTTCTTTAAAATCCAAGTAGGGTAAATAATTGAGTTTTGGCACTGCATTTTATTTTTTTATTCCTGTTACTAGTACAATGTAAATTCATACAATATTAATAGTGGTTGATACTTCATATTTGTAGGGGTCCATATTTGACTTTGAGACCTCATGCTGGAAAGTGAAAGTTATCCTTCTATGAATTTTTAGGTAGGATTTATCTGGAACACTTGAAACAGCTTGACCTGAATGGTTCTATTCAACATTAGACAGTTCTGATGGTTTTGCTCAACTGGTCACTAGAGACAGCTGGGCTCACCTCTACGTAAAAGGCCCTAATCAGGGACCAGCTCTCCCAAGTTGCTCCAACACAGCTGAAATGTGGTAACTTGCAAAACAGGATCTGTGACTTCACTATTTGAGCTTTTTGTTGGTGTCAACAACGTATTCTGTGGAGTTAACCAAACAACTTACATCATGTGGCCTATTTGCCTACGATTTCATACTTCTGAACATGCCCTCTACTCGTTATTTGTAAAAAATCAAATACAAACATGTCATTTATGAGACATTTAATTTAAGATACTAGATCCTACAAATGTTTTCTTTACTTGCCTTAACAGCTGTTAATCTGTGCACTTACCATTTTCCACATAGGGGTGAAATGGCAGAACCAGTGCTAGGATGACTCTGCCTCTGGTTGGCTCCAGTACACTTCTAATGTCTTTTAATACAGTCAGTGGTTGATCACAGCGATCCAGCAAATTCAAACAGCTGATAACATCATACTGAAATCCTGTGTTTTGCCATTCATTTACACCAAGCACTCTGTGAAAGGAAAGAGAAAAAGATACAGTCTGTTAAATAAAAACAAACTGATTTCAGACAGAACTACTGAAGACAAAAATTCCCTGTGGATGTGTTGATAGTGCAGGTAAGGTCAACCATTTAGAGAAGAGACAGACATGATCCCTTCTGGTCTTTTGGAAAAGAAAACTAAATCAATGATCAGCATGGCTACATGTCCAGCCTTATGAACCCTTATACTGCCTGATAAATATCAGGTAATAAAGGAGACAAAAACCAACACTGGTAAGAAGAATCATCATATGTGTTCTTCTGCTTTTGTACAGGCTAACCTTTTCCATAACAATCAAACAATAAAGGAATTGACTGAAAATACTGAGCATTCATTAAATTACAAATGGATTGCTCTCCTGTAATGTCTGATACAAAGGATGTAGGAATTATTCAGTTGGATACCTGTATTTCTTCTTCTGAAGCTGCCATATCATAGTTTCAGACAATTCAGTGGCATAGATTTCTTCAAAGTGAGGACTCATAACTTTAGTGACTTCTCCATCTCCAGCCCCTAAATCGAGAAGTCTGTGGGATTTCCATTCAGGATTTATTTTAAGCAGTCTTTGAAATTGTTCTGGGGAAAACACAAACATTGAGCCCCTTCCCAGCAGCCTAAAATGTAAAAACAAGAAATGACCAATTTTGTACAAACTTTAACAGGACAGGCAGTGAAGAAATTTAGGATGTGCTTTGGCAGGAACCAGTCATACATAACAGTAGACAAGGTCACTGCTCAGATAAATTTTGAATCCAGTTCAACTTGCCTTGCACTTGTAAGAGATCAAACACAGAGCCACACACAGTTACAGTGGTTAAGACTCCAGAAGGAATTTGATTAGGTAAGGAAGAGCTCATGGTGTGCAGCTCAAGAAAATGATTGCATTAAAAAAAAAGAAGGGGAAGAGAAAGAGTAGGAAAGATAAAGACTGAACCTTATTTGTCACATCTGCAGATTTGAATCTCTGCCACCTACCTTAAAAAAAACCAAAATGAAATAACAGAGGAAATAAAATGGCTGCAGACACAGAAGTATGCACAATGAATGAGGAATAAGATGTGGAACGAGGAGGGAAGACAGGCAACAGATTTAAAGAAAGTGTGGGGGTAACGCTGCTGGAGGGGCAAAAGAGATTTTTTAATTTCTATGTTACAATGGCTTTTGCTGCTATCTGCAGATCCTGCATTCAACATGAAAAGCTGTGGAATAGAAAATAGACAACTCATTAAGGAATTGGGTAGAGGTGACAGCTGGATTCCTTATGGATCAAGTCAATGCCATACCCGCCCATAACTGTTTGAAGACTACACAGTGACACGTTTCAGCTGTCATAGCAGAATTCAATGATGAAACAGTTAGAAGAACAGGCAGAGGAAAAAGAAATGGTCAGTAAGAGACTGCAGGTAGATAAATACTATTCTTTAAACTCCTGTTGGAGAGCAGGTTAAACTTAAAGACAATGAACAGGAAAAAAAAAGCGAAGAGGAAAAAAGGTAAACAGAGACAAAAAGACTCAGAATAAAAAATGTGAAAAGGAGCTGGCCTAGGAAAGGCTGACTACTAAAACACAAGGAAACAAAAAGGACAGAGTATACAAAGACACAGATAAGAAACTAAGCAGGACATCAAATGTATAAAAATAAACAGACTACATCCAATTTAAGTAGAGCCCCCTTGCAGCACACATGTGTCAGTCCACACTGTGTAATTGGCTCATAGCTATTATTCCTAACAGCATTATGAGGTGTTATTCAAAGCCCTGAAGAGCCTTTGAAAAAAAATGGAAGAGAAAGGAAGAAGAGACCAAAGGAACCTTTATATAAAGCTGCACATAACTAAGAACACCACAGGGAAGCTCATAAAGTCATCTCGGTAGAAAATAAGGAAAAAGACTTTTTCTAGCCCCAGTAGACAGCTCCTATCATGTATCAGACTGTGCAGAAGTATGTAGTAGGTGCAGAGGTGGGGATACTGGAGAAATTGGCTAAATGTAACAAAATGATTTTTCATAAGGTCAAACCTGATAAGCTGTTAAACGTGTCTGAATGGGGTAAGGTGAGGAAAAAAAAAGCACTGTCTTGTTTGAAAAATATACTAAAGCACCCATGAACAGCCAAACTCCCCTGCAACTGATGCAATAAGAATAGAAGAATGCTGTTTTATCAACTCCTGTTTTCCTGCTTTGCTGATGGTTCATCAGCCTAACATGCACCATCAGAAGTTATCTGTTCCAGTGCAGCTTACACACAAATTGAGGTGGAATTGTTTTAGAGAATAAGAGAAAGGACAATATTCCACATTAGTGTTACTAGACACAACACTTGGCCAGCTTTGCACTGTTTAGAAATGTGCCATGATTTGCCATGGACAGGCAAACACTCTCCAGCAGGAAGAGTTTTAAGTACAATACAGAACAGTCTGGAGGACAATCACAACAGTAACTGATAAAAATGTGGCAGTAGGGAAAGGGCAAGGTGGGAGGGGAGAAGAAATCTGAGGGAAGAGACACAGAGAACATTCTCTTAGAAGAAAATTAATACAAGTAATTGTTACAAAATGCAATTAGAATCCTCTGACTATCTTTTATGATAGTCATATCCTCTGTCCCTCCATACTGGAAATGGTGTTCACTAGTTAAAAGGGCTGGGCATGATGGACACAGGAGGGCATTTCACATCTGACAGAGCAGCAAAGGGAAATTACACATTTTGATCAAGGGGAGGGCCAAACACTTGAAAACTCTAAACCCAAACTGTATTTAGCTTACCCAAAATTGACTTTTCACTTACCCATTGATAGATGTTCTAGACATAAAAAGGCTAAAAATAGAGGACACAAAAGAGTGATAGAGCTGGATAAACAGCCAGCCTGACTTCTCAATGCTGTTGTTTAAGAAGATCTGTGTTCCTTGGTCAAGGTAACTCTGGACAAAAATGGGCTGAAGGGATTCAGACAACTGTTCAGTGTTGCAGACATACCACTAGAGAAAGAGATAAAGGATCATTTTAAAAGTTCAGCAACATAAAACCAGAAGTAGTCAAAATTAATACATACAAAATTATTACCAATTTCCATAAATATGAAAATTTAGCTTTTCCTACAGCCTTTCCAACAAACTTCAGGTTTAAATTAACTTAGAATTGTAACAAAGTAAGGACTTGCTAAGAAATAGTGCTTTTAATTTGTGTCTTTATTATTACCCTGTACTTGGAAGATATCCACAAGGTAAATTCCCTAGAAAGCCAACATAGGTCCTCTATGCAAAAGTTATATTAAAAAAATTTAAATTTCTTTCTAGTGAAGAACATCACTATTATTTTTCACTCTCCTACACTTTCATGGAGTTACTGCCAGTCCTTCTCATAAAATGCCATTGTGTCTATTTTCTACCATCAAGAATTATTCTCTACAGCCAACACCCTCTCACCTCCCCCTTAAATCTTGCAATAATGTTCCTTAATCTGACTGCATGTGTTCAATGTGCAGATAGGGAGCTTTAAGTATCCTAAAGTGAGATGCAGAGTTTTAGCAGAACCTTGTAAAAAATGCAGGTGGAAGGACAGAAACTGTCAGCTGGGGTAACTCCCCAAAGATTTAACACACATGTGCTCAGATCCTGATCCCATCACATTTGTTTGCCTTGTTGGGAGAGGAACATTCACTCGAGGCAGGTTTACAGAGCATTCAGCACAGTGGAACTTCCAGCCATCACTGGAACAGGACAGGATTCTTATTCCAGTCTGTGCAGCTTCCCAGCAGCAGCGCCAGCAAGCAGAGGGGAGCACTCAGTGCACCAGGGCCCTTATGCCAGACTCATGAGCAGGGGCTCCACCAAGCACTGGCCCAAAGCAGTGAGGGAAGACCCCTCAGCTGAGCAGCAAACTTGCCTGCTGAGGTTTGAAAACCACCTGCACAACGGGTGCATTTCTGGCAGAATCAGGCTCTCGACTGTACTTTCACACACTTGTGGGTAGAACAAATGAGTGAACCTTCCCTCTGAAACACAGATTCTGAGCCTGGCACAGGGATCCCCGAGGCTGCTGATTCACCAGTTTAGGTCTCTTCTCACTGCAGCTCAGCACTCGTCAAATAAATCAGCCTAGGCCAGTAATTCCCAAAAGGAATCCTTAGTGGCTCCTGAAAAACCACTAAAGCAGCAGCTTGTGTACTTTGTCCA
Organism: Leptocoma aspasia; assembly: GCA_013399835.1. Classification (NCBI taxonomy): domain Eukaryota; kingdom Metazoa; phylum Chordata; class Aves; order Passeriformes; family Nectariniidae; genus Leptocoma; species Leptocoma aspasia. The sequence goes on along the minus strand of VXAX01000975.1, from coordinate 392,184 downwards.
TTCATTCAGAAGCCAATTCCAAGAGCGTGGCAGAAGGAAATGATCCCAAGGAGCTGAGGAGCAGACTGGGATGTGACAGGTTCACTCACAGGGCTGTTGCCTCACTCCACTGAACAGGTTTGGAGTGGCTCAGATGATTTGCCGTTTGCAATGTGTTGCCAGTTTCAATCCAGAAGAAAACATTTTCAAAGCCTCGAGAAACAGAGGCTTTGTTCCATAAGCAGCATGACTACACCTGAGCTCATACACCTTGGGGTTCTGCACTGAACTCTCCCCTGCAGTTCCACTGAAAAACAACAGTCCTACAACTCTTGTCTTTAAGACTTCTAAATATTGACATAACCATTGACAGAAGGATGATGGTAACAACTAACAGAAGCTTGTTTCCAAAAATTAGATATTGTTCACGCATCTCCAATTTCTTCTTCTCAATATGGTTTAGTGGGTAAAATAGTGGTATTTGGTCAAAGGTTGATGATCTTGGAGCTCTTTTTCAACCTTAATGATTCCATGATTCTATGATCTCTCATGGTTAATCTTGCATATAAGGTTGTTGAAAACTACCTATATAACACTGGTGAGTAACAGAAATTCTAACACATAAGTGCAAAAAAACCAACAACAACAACAAAAAAAAAACCCAACAAAACAATCCAAAAACCCCAATCTAAATTTCAAACGAAAAAAACTGTGAAAAATGGCTTAATTCCAGAACTACTTCCTCAGAACAGAAACTGCTTTTGTTTTCCTCCATGTACAACATATGAAAAGCCACTAGTTACGTGGCAGTGTGTGTGTCAGTATCTCTTATATATTTTCAGACTGTTGTGCTAAGACTTTGATTATAACAAAAATTATAAACATTGCAACTCTTGCCTAATATTAGTAAAAGGATGAAAAACTTCTTTTAGATAATTTACATAAAACTAGTTAAGTCAGTAAAACTGCAGACAGTCAAAGTACCAGGGGTCTGAACATACAACTTAGCCGACAAACTCAGTAACCATGAATCTCACTAAATGTACTAAATAATCAATACTTACACTTAAAATCTAGATCCAATAAAACAGAGATGGAGATTATCCACAGCAGACCATCTACCTGTGAATGACACAGGCACCTCCACAACACATTTCCCTGACTTGTCTTTCTACTACAGCTTTTAACAACACAAAAGACTTTCAGATTTTCTTTGTTCACCAGGAGGAAGTTCTTCCTGTAAACCTGAATTCTGCTTCTCTTTGTACTTATGCCCTGAATGATCCAACAGCAGACCACAAGCATTAAATTCCAGGGATACATCCACCCAGCAAGACTCTGGATGTCAGTGCCCACCCAGAGCAGTAAGAAGGCTGCAGTAATGGATCAGCAGGAAGAATTATGGTCTTCCTTTGTACAGCACTCCTCAAGTGTTTATACTACATCTTCTTCGTTAGCTAGGTTCTGCATACTTAACCTAGATTAAGCTGCCGGCTTCCTTCTGCACTATGAGTTTTTATTAGCCCTTCAAACTCCTGTCAGATTTTCAGCAGCATTTCGCCAAAACATAGTGCGGATCTGAACACATTCCAAATGAAATCTATCACATTAGCATTGCATTGCAAGGGCACGGCCCCTAACTTCTCCACAAGGTACCGACCCATGTGGCCACACTGCCCAAACACAGCACTAACCTTTTATCGCAGTCGGATCACATTGCCACAACTCATTCCTAGTCTGCCACCTCCTACTGCTCCAAGGCCTCTGTGAGAGTCTCAATTTCCCTCAGCTTTTTTTTTTT
>VXAX01000975.1:288246-385653 GCA_013399835.1 Leptocoma aspasia | reverse complement strand
GAAGGAATTGTTTTGTCTCCCTACTCTGTGAAGAGAGCTCACCATCCCCTAATATGAAGCCCAGACCCACACACAAGAGCAGAACAGAATCTGAAAAATATAAAAGCTAAAACCTGAGGCATCACCTCCAGGAATAAAACAACTTTGTAGTCAAAATCCAAAATGACAAAAGATAAATTTGCTGCTTTTTAAACAGACATCTGCTCACAATATTATAAACCAGTAAATAAAATTGCTTCAGGTTAGTTACATGTTGTTCACAGGGAAACATATCTTGATTTTATCACGTAGAAAATACAGATAATTGATTGCATACAAATAAATTAAGAAATTTGCTAGCTTTTGTCTTTGCATTGTTAGTGTACAACCTGGGTGTGTTTTAATGGAATTTTTCCAAATTCCTACCCAGTGCTACACTTGTCATTAATATTCTGGTGCAGTAGTTGTATACTCAGCATATTTTTCTCTTGACAAGCCATAAAGAACTCACTATTCATGCATATTTAGGTAATAATTTTGATGTATAGTCATTTGCATGTAAGCTGGTGGAGCTGTAACCAACTGCTGGACAATCTCAGCAGAACGTTTGTGGTGTAAGTAAGCTTTGTCATTCAGTTGGTGTGCTGGGAAAGGATTTCCAGAAATAATGGAATCACTTTTTCTACTTTCTGCTCCACTATTTGGAGAGCGTTTTTTCTTTGTCTTGATGGAAAATGTCTGTATTCAATTGAATCCCTGGAGCTGAAAAGGGCCCAAACACACCCAAAGGGTTAAACACAGCCCTTGTTGCTTTGTGGTGGCCCAAGGAGCCTGGCTCTGGAGCAGGCTCGGTGCCAGGGCTGGCTGCACTGCCTCCTCTAGGCTACCGTGTCAATCCTCAATTTTCCCAATAAAATGAAGTGATAAAACAACTTTCCCTTCTATTATTGAAACATTAGCAAGAAAGGGATTACCAGAAAGAGGTCTTTAAGGTAAACACAGATATCTAAAGCCCTCTCTCCCAAAGGAAGCCCAGTTGTGAGTCTGTCCAGAGCTTCAGGACAACTCCCCCCAAGGCTCAGTTGGATGTTCCTTTACCAAAGCAGCTGGAATTCTTTTGCCTGCATCTACTACTGAGCCTTTCCTCCGAGCTGGCCTAATTATGCAAGGAAGTGCCCAGAAGTACTTGTGGAGATGTGGCTTATCTGAAGTGTTCCTTCCCCTTCCTGCTTGTCTTTCCTCACAGCACCCATTAGGCTGCAGAACTGTATTCAAATGTAAACATTCCTACCAGCCACGTCAACACAGCACATCCATGAATTACTGAGCAGTTCCAAAATCAGGGCAGAAGGAGACTGGGAAGGTCATTTTGTACAAGACCAGAACAGAGGTGGGCCTGTAAACTCCACAAAACATCATTTTTCCTTGCTTAAAATTAAATATGCTTTGTTGTCATTTATTCAATATTTTCACTCTATCACTGACCATATATTATATTACTACTGTATTAGACTAACATTCTTTATTGTCTATTGGGCAACATCCTTTTAAGTCTAGCAGACACTTCTGCTTATTGATTTTCAATAAATAAAATTCATTCAGTGTATTAAGTTCCATATTCTCAGAATTTATAGAGAAATTCTAAGAATGAGATTCAAGCATCACATTTCTCCTCCTCTGAGCTTACCACAGCATTTCATATTTTATACTATACACACACTTACAGCCTCTTTATCAGTTATGAGACTATTTTAGACACTCTTAAATTATCCAGATTAAATTGAGGCAGTTTTCCAGCAGTGGGAGTTCAAGCTCAGATACTGTTGGCTAATAAGGAGAGAAAGCAGGGAAACCAGCTGTTGCAAGACACTGAACTTTTGGCTTTGATCATCCTTTACTTGATTCACAGCCAAAACCAATCATGTAGGTTTAGCAGAAGATAACAAAGTTTAGTGGGTGACAGAGAAATGGAGAATAAGCAATGTCAGTCACAGCACAGTGCCAGCCTTCTATTCCCATAGGAAGACCACCACCCAAATTTAAAGCACTCTTCCAGTCCTCTTTGGGATTGACTACTGATACTCTAAAAGACATTTCTCCTGCCCTTATAGTAAGAGAAATATGACATACAAATTGGAGAATAGTGCATAATAAATTTGGAAAATTATTATTTTGCATATTAAATAATTTGAATTGTATTCCTCAGATTTTTTATTCTACAGTTAATGTCTCCTATCTTCAAGCTGTCTTGCTTAGAAATCTTTGATTATGTACTTTTCCTGTAGGAATTCTAGAGATGCAGCAGATTGTAGAGCCCATTCAAACAGTGCATTGAGTCATATCACTCCTTACTCTTTTCTTATTTCAGCAAATTAATGGTAACTTTACCAGACATTTTCCGGAAAAATAATTCTGATGATTTCAATGACTTTTTGATGTAATTTTGACTCTTAAAACCACTTATTAGATTTCCTGTTGTATAGCACGGTACTCTTCCAGTTGTACTAACTTAATAACTTGATTCTAATAATTTAATATTAGAAATAGCTAACACAGTCACCTATTGTGCCACAAACTCTATTTGTGGTACAATCCCATTATTTTATTGTATATGTTAAAATACATATTCTGTGAGGATAGGATAAACATGGGAAATTTAGGAAATACAGACACAGTAAAGAAAAAAGAGATTATTTTACATTATTACCATTTTAAAGGAACTGTCAGGGAGAAGACTGTTTCATATAATGAATCAAAGATTATATTAACTTAAATTCCTTCAACTTCTGCTCCTGCCTTTCAGACATGAAATAAATACACACAATGCAGGAAATCTTTCCAAATTCAAAACCTAAACACACAGGCTGTGTCTGCTCTGTAGGCTGTGGATTTACCTATCCACAGAGTATTTACACAAGTGATGCTTTATGTGCACATAATGCTGTTAGCATGCACAATGCAAATGGGCAACAGTGTCTCTGACAAGACAGATAAAAACCAGATAAGGCAACTTCAAATTTCACCACAGTTCTGGCTTCTTACATTTTAACATAAATTTTCATATTTCTATCAAAGGATTCGTTTGGATTTCTAAATATTTAATGATGACCTCCCTCTTTTTCATTCATTGCCTTGAAAGTACTTCACACTTCAAAAAAGGCGAGGAAATGATGTTAATTCTACTCTGCAAATGTAAAAGCCTAGGCACAAAGAATGCTTTTTTCAACTCTGGTATTTCAAATCTCAAACTTCTTCATTAAATTATGCTGGTGTCCACCAAAATGCAGAACCATTTCTTACACTCCTTTCTTTTCCAAGTTACCTGTCACAGTAAGTGTAGAGCCTTGAAAATCAGCTTGCTCAGCCTTTTAAAACTGGGATCCACACAATGCTTTTGTACTTTCAAGTGGCACTCCCTAAGAAAGGTGCTACTAAAAGTGTGTTTGCCCAGGCAAAACAAAATGTAAAAATGCAGTGACTGTATTACACTAAAGGTATTTATCACTGTACAATTATGTTGTGGATATACTGGGGGAAGAATAACTGATTAAATGGGAGTACTGTAAACATGCTAATGGATCTATCATTACAATGTGTGAAATAAAGAGAGGACTCAATGTTTCTGAAATTTTGTCAAAAACCCTTTATTTTATAAAAATCACAGGATTCATTTAAAATCTTAACTGATAAGAATTTATCAGAAATTAACTAACTTCAACTTGATGATTCAGAAATTAACCTAAATAGTCACACACCAAATGAGTTAGCCAACATAACACCACTAACAGGTAGAGCTTGGTTTAGTAACTGTGTGTGCTTACATTTGTCCAAGAGCTGAACCCTGCATCCACAGACTAATGCTATCCTTGCCACAATGGCATTCTATATGAAGCACTAACTATAGGATACCTCCAAATTTATTTTCCCATTTAAAGAGAGAAAACTGTACTGACTTTCCACCAACCAGAGCTTCAGAAAACCAGTGAGCATTTACAGACTTTTTCCATATTGAGCAACACTGAACAGCATCTGAATCCTTTTCTTCTTTAGCCTTACACAGACTTTCACAGGGTAGTTATTACTCTTGGCTCTTCCCCTGGTAGCTGTCAGATTTGTCTTGATACTGGCCAGCTAGACACCATCTAAATTTTTCTCTTTATCTCCTTGCCATCCATGAGAGATGTCCACTGGGATCTTCCAGATAAACTTCAGAGATCTGCCATTTTATCAGTATGGCAAAATTAATCTACCAGTAAGGTTCAGAAAATACAGTTCCCTTGAATTCCAGGTGCTGGGTTGGGATCCCTTTCCCTGACCTGCCACATCCTTTCTTCAAATGACTTAACAGGAATCATTATATACCAGAAATTACTTTAAATAAAGTAATTAAGGATAAAACCCATTAACTGAAAGCAACTGAACTAGGAAAAACATGTGTAGGCTCAGCATTAAGGCTGAATGTGACTCACAGTCTATAGAGACTGAAAATGCAGCTTTACTGAAACAGCTCAAACTGTGTTTCATCTTGCAATTTTGCTTTCTCACGTGAAAAACTTACTGAACTCTCTTGTGGTTCAGCAGGAGATGCACTGACCACTGGCTCCATATTTACTGTGGAGATGCCAGGTGGCTGTTCTGGATGGAAAAGGGAGTCCAGGTCAGGATCTGCAGGACTGCAATGCAGAGGGGAACCAGACAGACCAGGTAGAACATGGCATCATGGAGATCTAAAAACAACCTGCTGAAACAAATGAGAACACAGCTTTCAGTATGAAGATTAACTTCCATGGTCACTAAACCAGTTATTTTTAAATCCTTCCCATTATAAACACATAGACATGCTACTCTACAGTCAATTCTATGTAAAAGAAACAGAAATATCTTGTGTATTTTTTAATTCTACATACAGATATGTATTATATATTGTTTTTGCTAGCTGGAAGGAATTCAGACAATTAGCACACAAAGAGTTAATTTTAATACAACCTAAGAAATCCTGTTCACTACTTTCCTGATTATGTAATATAGAAATCAATTTAAGCATATTTCATCCAATTATAGAACAGAGCATCCAAAAAGCTTTAATAAGACTCTAAAAATTTGGAAGAGAAAGAAAAGTAGAAAATGGAAGCAAACATTTGAACATGAAATTAATTTATTTGAGTTGAAATCTGTGCTGCTAACTATCCACATATTTTGTTGTTTTAGATGCTGAATGCTAGATAGAAGTAATGATAATTGCACAAAATTCAGGTGTGGTTTCAAAGGTTGTTTGAAATATCAAGCCTTATTTCATTTGGTTTTAAAATAAATGATTACAAGATAATATAAGCCATAGAAAGAATACATGTGAAATTAACACTAGTTTTCATTTTTTCTAATGAATGCATGGCATTTCCTCATCTAAATCTTCTCTAATGAAAAATAAATAAAAGCATCAGCAAATATGAATGAAGAAAGAAAATACAGAAATTAAATGAGCTCCCTTTTATGAGCAGTATGGTTTCTGACAGCTCAAAGCATGCATTTTGGCATTCATCTAGTAGCTGAAATCATTATCTACTTGCATTCTGTTAATTATGGGATTCTAATTACTTAAATATCAGGAAAGTCAACTCAAGCTGAGAAACAGCCCCTAAGTGAACTTTCTCTCCATGAGGCAGTTTATGTTCCTTTCTAATTTTTTTCCTTAGCATTCAGGGATGAGATAAGAGACCCACAGAACAGCTATGGACATATTCCAAAACCCCTGAAATCTGTGAAAAATACCCCAAACCTTGAGCAGGTTTTTGAATAAAAGCTAAGAGCTCCTCTGAATCATGAAAGAATCAACTCATGTCTCACTTGGTTTAACAGAAAAAATGTTTGCAACCTCCAACAAAGCCCAGATTCCATCCTTAGTACAGACACAGGCTCATAAATGAGCAGAGTTTATCTCAAATCATGTACATGCTAATGCTACATAAGAAAACAAAAGCCCACAGGCTCACAAGTGAATCACTTAATCACTCAGGCAATTGCATTTATGACTGGAAGTGTTCACTAGCAGGCCACTGGTCCATAGCCAATGTTTATTGGCAGTGACAATAATTTACCATTTGGAGTTGTTTATTGGCCTGAATCCAACTGCATTTCCAGTGCAGCTACAGGGGAAGGAGCCCACATCATGCACTGCTCTGGCACAATTGTCCCCAGGGACTGCAGGAGCAGCGCCAGCAGGGAGGCCACAGACACATTATTTAACCACCTAAGGATAAGAACAGGACTCAGACACAGTTAACAGGATGTTGGGGCTTGCATTTGCCCTGTTCTGCACACTAAAGAGGATTGCAGTTTTCAGTACTAACATTATTCCATCTTTACACAAAGAACATCTGCAAAATCACTCACACTGTGCAATCCTGATTTGCTTTCACTGGAACGATGCTGATTTAAGAAAATAATATTACCTATTGTACTGTAAAACCTTAGGTTATTGCAGGAATTATGAAAAAATATCTATAATATACAAAACAAGGAATGGGAAAATATTTCATTAAGGGACTTGGATAAATCAAGAGCAGAGCTTGGATTTTATCACAATTACAGCTAAACAAGTAACTTCAGAAATGCCCACATCTACCTTTTTTTTGCACACACAGGAATAAAACATATAATGTTTCCCTAAACAGCCCTAAAATCACTCTGAACAGAATGTCAGGTTGTTCAGTAATTCAATATGAAAGGATTAACAGTTTAAAGTGCCTTCAATAAATAATGAAGAGTTGCTGCTAAATAACTTTATTCTGAAGAATGAATTTGAAAAGCACTCTCAAGAGAAGCTGGTGGTAGTTGCAGTGGCTCTCCAGAAGAGGGAGGTTTTAAACTAGGCATCTTTTCCATAGCAAAGTAAAAAAAAATCAGCCAAACTTTAAAAAAAAACCCAAACAAGAACAAAAAACATCCCAAGCCTTACAGGGCATGTACTGCTTTGGTATGATGATGGAAGAAAGGAAAAACCGGGACATTCCATTCTGCAAAGTATTGCTTAAATTTTAAGGATATTAAAAAACATGTCCCATGACAAAGTGCTTAACTTCTGTGTAGTGAGCACACTTCCTAAGGATGTGGCACCACGTGTGAGCAGAGGGGAAGGATCACCTTTGCTGCAGGACTTTGTCTAATGCAGCCCCAGGCACCATTCCAGCCTGTTTCTCCAGCCTGTGGGGATCCCCCTGATGGCAGCGTGACCCTCTGTGCACCTGCTACAGCCCCAGCTTCGTGTCATCCCCAAACTTCCTGAGGGCCCATCCTGCCCCATCATCCTGGTCATTAGGAATGCAGCCCAGGCAGGCAATATCCACTGCCTCCCCTGCCCACCAGGAGTTATTGAACTGTAGGAATTTATCAAGTTGGTCAAGCATTACTTCCCCTTGGTGGAGCCATGCTGGCTATTACTGATGATTTTATTGTCCTTACTGTGCCTGGAGGTTTCCAGGATGAGCTGCTCCATCATTGTGGCTACAGTCTATCCTCAGTTCAAGAAAAAGTAATAATTATTAGTAAAATAAATTATTAAAAATAATTCAGAATGCAGCAAATAGTGTATAGACTGCATATTCTGCCTTGTCCCAGTAAACAACATTGCTGGACACTCTTCAGACATATTTATTCAGGGCCCAAGCACTTTGTTAATGCAGAATAAAGGTCCTCTGTACTATCTTCACAATTCACTGCCACTACACCTAACAAAGAAAATGCTTTCCAAAACACTTAATAGATATTGTCAGCTTTGGAGAAGGAGGAAGGACAGAGCTGAGATTGTATTGGCATGGATCATAGTAGCTAATTTTATATAATTCACATGTGTGAAAAGCTTCTTTTTCCCCAAAACACTTTGGGCATATTTTAAACCATCTCTTGTATTTAATTTCTGTTTGTCCTCAAACAACTTTGTCCTAGGGCAAGTATATTTTAACTGTCTGCCTATGGCTGAAATACAAGATCAGCCAATAGGTTTTTAATATATATAAGTAGTTTTAGCTGAGTCAATGGTCTGAGAACAGTGCCAAGGGCAAACTGATTCCCTAGAAACAACTTTGAGCTCTGGTCTTCATGGATTGTGTATCAACCCTGTACTCCATTTGCAAGCAAAGGAAAACCCATTCACACACTACATCTACAGAAAACACAGGCAAACTGCTTCATATTTAAGAAATTATTTTTGAAAGGATGGACAAGAGAAGTACATATTTCAGGTGTTCTGATTCACTAATCTCAGCTTTCTATGTTTTATGCTGTTCCTGGCCCTAGTGAAATGAATAAAATTTCAGCATGGCTCAAGTGAAAGCACAGGATTTATAGATTGAACATTCCAAGTATTTCAGCCTCTATATAATAAATTTATTGTTGCTTTAGTCCAGGGGCTATTTACCAGGCAAAAAAGATTTATGACTACTGTGATTTAAAACCCATCCACAAAGGGATCATTTCTCTGATTGAAAGGGATCAGAACTTTAGTTTTTATGTTTCAAATCTGAATTTCTCTGAATCATCAAGATGAATATATTCAGCCCTCTCATATCCACATCCAGTTCAACCTACCACTCTTCTGCAAAAATCACTCGCCTTATTTGACATTCTAATGAGGTTCATGCCCTCTTCACATCATCTCACTGGCTATCTACAGAATGCATTAAAATAAGCTGTTCTCACACACAGCCTCAAACTTATTTGCCTTTGTTTCTGTCTGGATGCATTTCTGAAGACCACCTGTTGTTCTTTTATGTTATGCTTGTCCTCATACATTTTTTTAGAAAATGCCTCAAATATGGAATGTTCTCCTAACTTTAGGTGACACATAACCAGACCTTCTCTCCCTCATCTCCGTAAAAGTTCATATAAAACTGTGTTTATCCATTCCTTCAGGTTTTTACTACAAGTTTAGGAGAGCTGTGTAGCTCTCAGGATATTCATATTGTTCCCTCAAGTAAAACCTAATCAGGACTGATTTTTCCATTTAACCCTAACTTCAGTTATTCCTTATGTTGCTACTTCCTGCTGATGGCCATAAATACAGCCTGTGACCCTTTCAGTGTGGTTATTCCCTGTTAATTTATTTTTATAAAAGCCCACACATGTCCAGCTAACCAGCAACCACAGCTTTATGCTGTATTAAGGTCTCCAGGGACTGCAATGAAATCATTAGCATTAGAATGGTAAGGAGTATTGGAGCCAAAATGATACATTCCTACTCTAGGCAAAGTCTCTTCCTCCAGTGATTAGACTGTTTTCTCTCAAAAAAAAAAAGAATCTGATTAACATTTTATATTATATATTTAAGGAAGTAGGTTTATGAGGTAAACAAAATGCAGATGCCAGGACAACATGTATCTTAATAAGAGCTATTAGGGGATCTCAAACATTTTCTTCTTTTATTGCAAAAAGCCAGGGGATGAAAGGTATCCTTTGCTTTTCAAAATTAGGTAGATATCCTCATATATATTGTTTAATAAATTATTTACTCTTTAAAAAAACATCTATACACAGACAAAAACAACCGGTAAGTATTTTTAAAATGTTTATGTTTTTGAAGTGCAGTTGATGCAAAGTAATTGCTGATCAATTTACTTTTTAGATTACAGGAGTATTTAATGTTATTTTCTAAGACTTAAAGTATCTCTTTTGAACTCACCTTATATCAGGATGACCAGGTACATTATTCAGGTTATAATATCCATAATGATTTAGTATTGAAACCACAACCATTGGAGCCAAAGATTGGGCAGGCTTGGTAAATAAAGCATTGGTACCAAAAACCATAGAGGAAAGTGGTAATCTAAAATATGTGGGGAAAAAACAAATTAATACACAACACAAACTTATTAGTGTATTAATTACAATTGTGATTTTTAAAAGCTTGAAATCCTGTTAGTATGCAAATGCTAAATATCATGATCCCTAGATTTATCTAGTTCACACATTATAGCAAATAGATCTACTGTCATAATAAAATTTAAATTTATTTGGAAATTAAAGGTTACATCCTCTGCAGGGTGTGTGTATGTGTATCTATCTATACACACACACACACACACACACACATATATACATATACACAGCTTGGCCCCAATTCTGAAGTGACTCGTACTTAAATTCAACTTTGTGCACTTTGAGTAATTATTGAAGTTAAATTAAATTGAACTGTGCATGGAGAATTAATTACAACTGAGGATTTTGCATGCATAGGCCAGAAAATGAGGCAATTTTTTCCTCATGAAAGCAACAGATCTTCTATTTGAGGGGGAAGTTCTTTAACAGGACTGAATCTACACTTACATAACAATTGATTGAACCAACAGGAAGTTATGTGCACTTTGATAAAAATCCAAAAGATCAATGAGTTGCAATATGCTATTCTGCAGCAGGTTTTATCACTTTTATTTCAGGGAGATAAAGGAACCAGTTAGACTTTGAAGTCTGCATTTTACCTAGCATAGGCAAAGCTTTCTTAATACCTTTTCCATCTTGAAAAGGCCTTATTCAGAAAATTCCACACATGATTACAGATGTACTTGGTTACAAAGTAATTCAATTGAAGCTAACAAAAATAAAGCCACAAAAATTGGAAAGACTTGGCTTATATTACAGTACAAGAAAAAAGAGAAATTACCTAATAATCTGTTTAAATGACTCTGCTGAAGTAACTGTAGGAAACTTTACTCAAGTTCTGATCTTCACTTCTGCTAAGCTCTCATAAAAAGTACTTCTGTATCAAGGATCCCATATCATTTACTGTCTTTACTTTGACATAATTTATTACCAAAGAGTAACAAGGCAAACTGCATGTTTAAAAAAACAGTAATGACTGACATACCTCCTCTTGTGCTTTATTAAATCTGCATCAACAATATCTGCCAAAGGCAAATTGAACAAACTAAATGATGCTTGCACAATTACCCTAAGGAAAAACAAAATATTGAAGATGTTCATAGTTCTTACACTCACTTTATAATGAAATTGTAACTGACATTCTAACACAAACACACCAACACTGATATTCTGCAAACACACAAAGCTGAGATGTCCCTTAAAACATGGTGATCTAGCTGAAAGCATCACCAGATCTGTACTTAGTTGAGAATTAGAAATCAATATGCAAACCTAAAAGTGGGGGGTTTTGTTCTTTTTTTGCTGGACATTGGTGTAAAAGGTCATGAATACTTTGACAATACATTTACATTGTCAGTAAATGTCATTTAAAATGATCAGGAGAAAAGAAACACCTCAGAAGAAGGGGAAACTGAAAAGTTGCTCTTGAAATCTGGAAAAGACATGACCATGTGGAAGATAAACTTCAAGGTGGAAGAATTAGAATAGAAAGAATAGTTTACATGCATTCCTATATATGTATTTACAGTGTATATAGATGTATATAGATATGCATTTAAACACACACATACAAAGCTGATTTTTAACAAATAGCCAAATGAAACAATAAACTCAAATATTACAATTTTTGTGTCTTATTGAACTTTGGGTGTGATGAGCTTTTACTAACAAAGTACTTTGAACAACTAGCACTTTAAACTTACAGTCTTTAGGTACCTCAGAATTTTTTCTTGGAGAAATCAAAACACATCTTCATGATTTAAAACATGCAGATAACGAAATTCAATTTATTGTTCACACAATGCAGTGTTAGAGTAGCCCATGACTGCAATACTGAAAATAAGAATGAAAATGGGGTGGGGAGGGAAAGACAAAGAAAAGGAGGGCAGGAAAGAACATGTAGAAAGACAACAATGAAAGAGAACATGAAGAAATAAAAATAAACTGCTGTAACAATATTCTGATACAAACAGCTCTTTATCTTGAAATAAGGTTTTCCACGTATCATTATACTTATGTGAAAATAGTACTGCTTGGCATCTTACTGCTGAGCACCAGTGGAAAGGGGACACGGTGCTGGTTACCCAGCAGACACCTGAGTTACCCACATCTGCCTGCAGTGTGGCACACTGGTGTTCCTGCAATACACGGTGAGATCTGAGCTCTCCCAGCAAACAGTCCCTGGGGACAGAGACTGTTTCCCCTGCTGAGCTCTTCCATGTCTGTGGAAAACATGAGATTCTCCTTCCCTTGCATCTCAGGTTAAAGTGACTGGAGGCATGTGCCTGCAAACTGTAATTGCTGTTTGCATTTTAGACTTCTTTATTTCAAGCAGAAAATAAAAGCTGAAACAGAATAAAATGAAAGCTGAAAAAAAAATAGCTGTAACTGGACTTTCAACTTTTCTAGTAAGTGAAACAAAAGGAAAACCATGAAAGCAGAGGCAGAATCTTCATGGTAATAAAAGAAAGTGTCTGCTCTGTTAGAAGTATTTCAGCTGTGTCTATGAACAGGGAAGTGGATTTACTTACATGTTTGTTGTGACATAAAATGCCAGCACATAATAGTGTTTTTGCCCTAAAAGACACATGACAGCAGCAGCTACTCCTTCATAGTAAAAGGAAAACAAGATGATTCTGTAATAACCAAACTTCTTCAACGAAGCATGACTGAGAAGAACGAGGCACTGAAAAGATAATATATACACATATAGGATGAAAAGATACAGTACAGTGTCTCAGCATTAGCTATAAAACACAGACCTGACATAATTAATAGTCTTTAAAGAAAAACAAACAATGACCCTAAGAAGTTCAACAAAATAAAAACACAGAAATTGAACAAAGACAACTCTCTATTGGCTCATCTAGAGGTAAAATCTCCTTTCATTCAAAAACTAGTCACTGAGAACTTCTATATCCTGAGGGAAACACTGTTTCCTACAATGCCTAACTATTATTTAATGCTCATGATCTTTACTTTTGATATCCCTTAAAATATTAGCTTTGCAGTATAACTGTAAATCAAGCATCTTGCCATTTAACTGCTGAAAATATGTATTTTCAGTAATTACTTTTTCATTAATATTACTATTTTCATTGACATTTATAGAAATCAAGCATGATTTTTAAGTTGGTAAAGCAAGTTTTCCAGGACAGCATTAAGTAAGCAAGTTAGAGGCTTTACTAGCAAGCAGAGAAAGGCAGAGGCCAGTGCTTGTGCATGGCTGAGTTTTAATTTTGCCAATCTTGGCACGGAGTAGATGGTCCTCATCTCTTGTCACAAATATCCAAACTGTATAAAGATCCACATTTTCTCCTTTCTTCTGTGTTACAGAGATGAACTGTGTAATATTCAGATGAAGAACAGGAAAGAACTTTCCTTGCACAATTGTTCCCACACTGAACTGCTTTAACATAACAAATAAAACCAGGATGCTATGGTCAGACAAAGATTACCATGGCAAATGCTATTGTGAAAAAGTTCAAGATTTCTACTTGATCAGGGAGGTAAAACAAATCTGGAAAGGTGGTGTAAGAAAAATATCTTGTTATAAGAAATTTAAAACATACTCCTCCTCCTGGCTGTTTTCATGGATTTTGCTGAAAAGTGCCTCCAGTAGAAATACTAAGGGATCATGTAATACCTGCTATTGTAAACACCACGTTCCTGTCTCCCTGTAATTGCAAAATAACCCTGTCTCAGGAAGTACTTATGACTTAGAAAATTCCTCACTACTTGCACGTCTCTAAGACTGTGTGTTTGTTTGCAAAGAAAATACTAACAATGATGCAAATTCAAAGTTGTTTGTCTATGTTACAGCAACGTTTTCCTTGTGAGCAGGTTGCATTCCTCACATCCACTACTGGAAGGAACCTAAGTCAGAAGCTGAATTCTAGTTTAGTAGAGGCCACTGAAGCAGAGCTCATAAAAAGGAGCTTTATTTTACAAGGGTCGGGTGTTTTTCCAGTAAGTGAAGTTCAGGACATTGCCATCAGAGAATTCTCTTATTGTATCTTGACCTCAAAGGGACAAAAACCTGAGAAAAATAAGGTCACAGCAAACCCTCTACGGTTCAGTGACCTTCTAGACAAAGAGTCTCTGGGGAGCAGAAAGAGACGCATTTTCTGAAAGATTGTTCTTTTCATACTGTCACACTGATTTTATCAATAAAAGTGATTGCTATATATTAAGTGTAATATTATTTAAGCTTTCCTAACTTCTGTAGCTTCTGATTTATTTCTAAAGTTCATTATCTAGCTGTCTGAGGTACAGGGGAAAACTCCGAAACTATTAAACCTGTGATAAGGACAAAAGTTGAAATTATAGATAGTTAGGAATTATGGAACAGAAGGTAGGTTCAGGATCTGTATGTTTTATATGCAAAAGCCAAAATGGGAACTGAAATTGAGCTGTGAATTCCAGTTGCACTTTCATTTATCTTCTTATACATATTACTTTTCAAAACCCATTACAATTTAATGAATATAACAGCCTGATTTAAAAATTTTTTTTAAAATTCTGAACACCATCAGCATCTCTGATGAATGTCAGGATACTCATATTTTGAGTATCCTGACTTTCAACATCCAACAAGTAAACACAGAGAAAGCTTTTAAAGATCTAGAGAAATAAGTGAGAAGGCAATGAACAGAGGAATTTTTTATTTACTGCAGTATGGTCATAGTCTGTGGGATATACTTTTGCTGCTTTTCTTTTCTCACACATCACTCTTTTGGGTTCCCTTTCTCTTTTCAGTGCATTAATCCTCCCCTCTTAAAAGTATGTCTCTCTTCCCCATAAATACTGCTGACCAAGAGACCAAACAACAAAATAAACGGGAATGTATTATTGTCCAAAAGCAGCTATTTAGAGTTTTGTTTGGTTTCCATGACTGAGATACCACATATTTTAACAATGCTTTTCATACTTTAAAATTTTTTTCTGGTATTTTGTGCAGTTTATTTCAGAAACTTTCTGAAGAAGAGCTTAGTATTTCATTTGTAATACACAGTACTAGAAAACAAAACAAAAAAGAATTCCGAATTCTGTAGATTTTGCTTTTAGAAACACTTGATCTTGGCCATGTTTTTCATTCCTTTATGCTTAGGTATTATAAGCACTGGAGGACACAAAACATTCATTCCTTGCCTACTCATGTCTCACATTGTTTTAAACCTATATTCTACCAGCCTGTCTGTCTGCTCTCTCTACTTCTTACACTTGATCAGCCTGCACAGAGGTTCTTCCTTCTTCTACAGCACTGGGGAGTGAGATTTAGTACTTTTGGCCAATGCCTTATGCCAAATACAGCATTTTTTCAAACGTTAAATGGATACTGTGACCTACTAAAACATCAGGTTTTCATATTTAGAAATAAAGAAGTATGACAGCCTACCTGAGGACAAATAAAACCTGCTCCATACATGATACTTCTTACTGAGGAAGAAAGGACATCCTTAGGAATAAGATTATCTGCAAAGATCATCATAAAATTGTTGTAGAAAGCTAGGTGGAAGACTTGGAAGAAGTTCATTGTTACAAAACATAGGAAGTTCTTCTCTGTCATGATCTGTTTGGTCAATGAAACTACTGAGGCCAAGGAGAAAGCTCCATCACTGTTTTCCAGATTAGCATCCTCTGCATGAATTTCCCTCTGCTCGTACTGACTTGTGCTGTATTTACCCGTACAACACATACAAGCTGTCGCCAGCGCTGCGATCAAAACAGTGAAAGCCTGAAAATAAGCAAAGTTTTCCATATTATCCGATATGAGCCCACAAAAGAGGACGCTCGTGGACCCAATCAACGTTGCCACTTGGTTGTACTTGATGAGCTGCAGCCTGCTCTCGTGCCTGGTGGAGCCCTCGGTGAAGAGCGCGCACTGCGCCAGCAGCACGAAGGTCAGCAGGCCGTCGAAGGCGCAGAGCGCGACGATGAGGTGCAGGCTGCACACCCAGTCCCCCTCCTGGTAGTGCCTCCAGGGGAACCAGGGCAGCAGGAAGGCCAGGCCGTACAAAGGGGCTCCGTACAAGATGGAGAACTGGCGCCTGGCGCAGCACTTCAGCCTGGAGTTGTCTTGAATGTACCCAAAAAGGGGATCGTTGATGGCATTCCAGATCATAAACACAACCTGCCACCAACAAGGGAATCCGTCACTACTGTCATTCTTCTACAGAGGTTACACAAACACAACATATTTCTGTAAAATAAACCTCTATTCAGACAATAAATAAATACATAGAAAAGCTGCTCAGGTCAAAACAGACTCTAAAACAAATTCTTATCGGTATTCATAGGTTTATAGAAATTTTGAAAAAATAAGATGAATAAGTAGGTAGGTGACCAACTACATGTGAAATAAACTCTCTCTAAGACTCCACTCTTTCAAAACCTTATATATCTGGGCTTTCATCCTGCACAGCTCAGATATTATTCTCACAGCAAGTTAATTCAAGACATGAGCTGGCCCATTACTTTCAGGAGACCATTTACAACAAGAGTTACTCACATGGATAATGACTTGCAGGATAAATGCAGTATCTAAGTACTTAAACAGTTCATAGGAAAGCACTAATGTCAAACTTATCTATGGAGCTGAGGTGCAAGATCAGTTTAGAAAATTACTTCAAGCTATCACATGTAACAATCTTTTCAGCAATTAAGTCTGGAGATTTTTACTCTACAGACTGTAAACGATGTGCTTTATGTGTAAGTTCCGTTGCTTATGGATTTACTAAAGTCAAAGATAATTTACTGTTAATTAATTGCAGTGATTCCAAAATTAATCTGTCATTAAAAGAATCACTTTGTTGTAGTAACACTGATGCACAGCACAACACGGTAATCAAAATATTCCATTATACAGTACCTGTGCTACATGAAATGCTGTTTCTGAAATTTTGTATCGGTTTAGGAAAAGCTTAACGTAGTAGAAATTAAAAATGCTGTTCATCATTCCAGCACCTAAGGTAGTCATGGAATATGCCAGTGCATTAGCATGAATTCCCCAAAGAATCTTCATCTTCCAGTACAGTTCTCTTCTTCCTCAAGTTACAAAAGAGAATGACAACAATTAGTTGAATAATATTCCAAATTAAAATAACATGGGGGATTTGTTTGTTTCAGAGGTGCAGAAATGGATTATTGGAGGAAAATTTTCCCATTGTTCTTTTTTTTATAAATCAGAAACACATTTTACTGAGTTATAAGACACTGAGCCCAAAATAATAAGTTATTAGCTGACATTTCTAAGTATAATCAGTTCTTAAAAGCCAACGGAACAAGTAGACAAAAATTTAAAAGAAACCCTTCCTAACTGATGTATAGACTCCACTTAAAAACCTGATACTGCAAACACTCATCTTGGTGTAGAGTTCAAAGTAATTGCATACATTTTAGATCTTCCTTACTAGCTATATATTCTTAAAATTATAGACTGTGTTGGAATGAAGTGACTCAACTCCTTGTGTATCCCAATGCTATGAAAGTCAAATGCAGCGTGCACATAGGGGAGTATTTCTTTCAAAACAAATACTAAGTTTTGCCCTTCTATTTCAAAATACTAATTGTTAAGGAGTCATGGGAGCAATATTTTCACCTAATAAACCATAAAACAATTAAACTAAAACACCTTAATTTAACATTTTCATGGTATGGAAGACTGTATGTAAATAAAACGTAGCAAGTAGCACACACAGGATTTTATGTATGCCCAAATAAAAGAGATTCAGCCCAAGAATACAGATTTCTTTAATCTATCAATCAGATATTCAGCCAACAAATTTTTAAGATGCTGATCTTTTCCATCAATTACCTGAGCATGTTTGGTGTAAATTATGCCATGAAAAGAGCCAGCTCCAGGGAACCTTTTAAAGCTGTTTAATAGCTACCTAAAAGTAGCCCTTGACCATAAGCTCAATACATAATTACTCCCAGGTATCTGTTTTTAACTGAGGCTTTATTCATTCTTACATCTGTTGAAGGAAGCTGCCTGATATTAATTTTGATACCTCAAGTTCAAATTTCAGCCTGATTATGCCGAGCTTTACAACCTGCTTTATGTCAATAGTCCATACTTTGCTCCTCTGCATATTAGCAATTTTACCCTAAATGCAATTTTCACATATCCATCAAAATACCTAGTTTATCTGCTTGATCAGCAGCTCTATAAGCAGCTCCCTGAACTCCTCATAAAAATAACCATGGAAGAAACAGGAAATGAAAGCCAAGGCTCCTTCCAGCCTTCCTGTGGTTTACAGGGTGGCTGAAGAAAGGCTGCTGTGCAGGAAGGGAGGAACTTCCAAATCACCGGGCAAGGAGCACGCAGAAGCCACAGATCAGGCAGGGACTGGGGGAGATGGAACAGGCAGTTTTTCCATCCCCCCAACACGGAAAATGAACTCTTGAAGAGCAAATAAAGTGTGGATGCACTTTTGCATGTATATGTAAGATGCTGTGATATGAAACATGATGCAAAGAGTAGGTAACTTCATTTTATAGCTAAGAAAACAATCAAGCTGACAAACAACTGGAACCCTAGGATTCGTTTTATTAAAGCCAATTTCTTTCTAAGGATATGACTGATTTTTTAAATATTTGAGAATGACCATGATCTATATCTTCACATTTATTTTTCTGCACCTGTAAAGACAATACTATTTTCAGGGGACAAAATGTTGCCTTTTTGCAGCAAGTTTGGTTTCACAATCTTTTACTGAGAAACCTAAAATGAAGAAAAAGGTTACTGAAAAGATGTACAATTGAAATGTTTATTTTTAAAAATAAGTTTGATATTAATATGAAATGTTATTGGCAAGTGTCACAATTGCTTTTTCAAGCCTTCACAAATATACTTAATTAAATTAGTAATGAAATAGTGCATATTAGGGCTTTTGGAAAGGTAGACATTTCAACTCTATTTTTACCTGGAGCACCTTCCACAGATGTTCAAAATGGAGAATTGGGAACCTTTACTTTCCTTCAAATTCCACAAGCACCAAGAATAAAAGTGCTTCATACTAACATTACCAGCAGTCATTTCTAAATTGTTTGACTCGATTCCTTCTGACACAAATAAAAAATGGTTCCCTCAGTTTCAGAAAATTTGAAAGATATTTGAAATTTCTTCAACAAAAATCTTCTAACAATGCACAAACTGGTCTCTGGTACCATGACTAATTGTAATACGCAGGACCTGACACAACTCTACCCTAATTGCTACATCTGGTCCTGCACCTTGTTTATGAAATAGGTTCAATTAGAAGTTGAGGTACCACACTTCCTTCCCCAGATGTTCTTTTTAATAGCACTACAATGAAATCATGCATGAGCATCCCCTCCCTCTTAATAGTCAGCCTTTATATTGAGCAGGTTAAAGCACTGGTGTGTGACTCACAGAAGGCAAATCGGTTTCAGAAATTTCTAGTGGCTACAACTGTGTTAACACTCAGAGGCCGAAAGAACAGGCTTCTCTGCAGTGAGATGCAGTGTGACATTACCTGCGTCTCTCCCACAGCAGGATGACAATTGCTAAAAGAAATTAGAGCAAGAGTCTAAAGAAGAAAAGTGGATTCCGAGAGATAATCGCAAACGTTGCGTGAGGCGCACGAGCTGACATCGTGCTCTGCCGTTCTGGGTCCCAAACCGCTGTGCAATGCTCACAGCCCTGACACACTGCTTGGGCACACGATCTTCCTCGTCCTTCTGACGTGACTGGCACCACATTAAGAGGGGAGCCAGAACAAACCCGCAGCTAGTCCCGAGGGGCAGCGCTGAGGGGAAATGCTCGGGGGGTGCTCACAGAGGCAGCCGGGCTGTGGCACCGGCCGGTGCCCGCTCCGCCGAGGCCGCGCTGTGGGGCTGCGCTCCTGCCAGGCGCGGGGAGCTCGCAGGACTGCACCTTTGGTAGGGCTCGTCTGTTAAGAACGGGGAAGTTACGCCTGTTTTTCTCAGCAGGTCCCCGGACACGAAACACGGCTCCCTCCGCTCCGTGCGGGAAAGAGGGGAGAGCGAGCGGCGGCCGCTCGAGCGAGGTGCGGGGACACAGCCAGCCCTTTTCGGACTGCAGGCTCCCGTTCCGCCCTCCCCTGCCGCACTCTGGCGGAGGGGCGGCCCGCACCTGGACGCCGGGCCCCTCCTCACGAGCTCTTCCCTCAGCGCTCCCAACGCAGGGCAACTACGAGCCCCGGCTTTTCCTACGCCAAGCCGCACTGTCCCACCCCAGGCTGTGCCAGCCCTACTCCGCCGCAAGCCGCAGCCCACATCCCTCAGCAGCCGCTCCCCGCCACCAACGCCCCTGAGCGCCGACGACCACCGCCCCTTCCAGAGGCACCGACCCACCTCTTCTGACGGGAGGCTGCGCACCGCGGGGCGGGGCGCGGCCGCCCCGGGCCCGCCCTCTCCTCGCTCTCATTGGTCACTTGATATGAATTCGCCGTATGATTGGTGTGGTCTCCTTTCGATCTGTGAGGCGGGCGGCTCCCCATTGGCTGCCCGCCGGCAAGGCGAGGCGAGGGTGCTGTGTTTGAATCGCGGGAGGCGGGGGGCGGGCGGTGGCAGCTGCCACGTTGCCGCCGGCGCAGCCCGGCCAGAAGGGGGAGAGGTTCGGCAAAGTCCGGAACCGCTCGGCAATGGCCGGAGGCGGCTGCTGAGGCGGGGAGCNGGGGTGTGTGAGGGCAGGGGCTGCGGCGAGGAAGGCGGCGTGGGAGGGAAGGGGCCGCGGCGGGCGGCGAGGAGGCAGCGGCACCGAGGCGGTGCGGGGCGCCGAGGGGCGCCGGGCGGGGCGGCGGGAAGGGCGCTCGGGGGCCGGGGATGGTGGGGCGGCGGCGGGCGCGTCGGTCTTGTCGGGCTCGGAGCGTCGGAGCCCGGGATTCCCGCACGGCCGCGCTTCCCGCCGCCGTGGAATCGCTGTCACCGGCAACGACTGCGGCCGTCTTTGTCTGAGGGAAGGAGGTGCGGCAGCCGAGCTGAATGGTGCCGGGGTCCCTCTCCGCCCGGAGGGAGGGAAGCGGCTCTCCGAAAAGTTGCACCTGGCACGGAATGTGAAGGTGCCCTGTTCGGGGCAGGCGCTGGAAGCACCGGGGTAGGATGCGCTATTGAGCCCTGTTGAGCTCTTTGTGAGGGCTTCCAGTCGATGAAGTTGTAGTCGTAGCAATGCTCGATTAGTTGCAGGTTCCTTATTAAAAACTCTTTAGGTTTTCTTATTAAAATATAAAATAACTCCGCTACGCCTCAGAAATACACATGTATAGCTTCTGTATGTAATTCCATCAGTAGGTCTTAAAACAGTACATGCAAGAGATAAATGCTGTTCATTTCACAAATAAGAAAGGAGCCACAGGAATACAAGTATAATTGCGCTAGAAATCTTTTAACAGGCATGATACGGAAAGAATGTGCAATTTCCTTAAGAGCTTAGTGGCGTTTATGACTGGTATTTACTTAAGTTACTTAGTTCTACTTTTTGTTCTTAATCCCGAGTTTGTTTTGAAAGGCCAGCTCAAAGCTGTGAAGTGGCTTCATGCAAACCTGCTCCAGTCTTATGCATTTTGCTTTTATATTGAAATACATGAATTCTTGGGATTGGTGGGTGCTGCTGTACTGTAAACCATAGAGAAAGCTAAGCAGTTTTCACACTGAGGTAGCTATCTGACAGCAGGAAGTCTTTTTGAGGACCAGGTCTGTCTAATTGTATGCTATATAAAATAGCTAACTGAAAGCTGTATTTAGACACTCTTCACCGAAAACTGATGTTTTCCTGGCTCTAGGATACAAACAAATCAGTTGAAATAAGATCCTGAAACTACAGTTTGCTGTCAAAGAGAAGAGAGTGAAAAATTTGAAGACATGATTCAGTAATGTTTTTACTGTGTCAGTGTTTATGGAATAGAAGACCTACAAAGAGACTTCACAATGCATAACAACTGACTTCTTGCCTTCTTGATGTTTCTCTACTTTCATCTTTTAATTAAAATGAGTGAAATAATCAGCAGTTGACTCTGCTGTCAGCTCTTAAGAAACAGTATTCCATTCTAGAGGTTAGTGTGTTTTGGGGGTTTGGTTAACATACTCTCAACACGGGGACAATCTTTTTCTGGGGATTCTCTCTTTTCAAGCCTAAACAGAAGCCATGAATAGCCTTGCCAAAGGGAAAAGGAGGAAAATAAAGTGATGGGCAAGCTGAAATGCAAGGAAGAAATTCCTTGCAGGGATGTTTTTTAAACGTTGTGCTGTACTTTATTTGTGCACTCTGAAGGATACTACTCCTCCTGCTGCTAAGGCTCAGACACACGGACGTGTGTACACAGGGTAGTAAGAGTGCTTATCAAGGTCTTGTGAAACTCTTCACAACCCAAACAATCAGTGCATGTTTAAAAACTGATGAGTATGGTTATGAGAACCTAGGTTGTAAAACATTAGAAAGCACCCTGAAACAAGCTTGAAGTCCTTGTCAGTTGGTCTTTGAAACTTAAAATTACGGTAGGGGTTTTGGAAAACCCTGGCAGTCTTCGTACGTACCAAAGATTTTTGCCTTGACAATGGTGATGGGCTTTTCTGGCATACTGCTCATGCCTAAAGTGCTCATGGAATTCTTGTAAGAATGGGAACAGCCATCCTTCTGCAATGTTTTGCTGAAGTATGCTGACCTTTAAAAAAGAATTTTTTTATATGGACTGCTCCTTTTGCATCTTGCTGTTAAGTCACTTTTACAGAACGGAGGGTATTCTGAATACAGAACAGGAAATAGGAAACTAAGTAGAAAAAAATATTTCATTTTACAATTAAGTAAACTTACACTAGGCTTACTTACACATGTTGCACAATTAATGCCCTTTACTGTTGAAAAGAATAGGCTTGATTTTAGATTGAAAATTTTCTGAATCATTCTGTTAGGTGGGTTATGAAAAAGTAGAAGAGAAGGATTTTGGTCCTGTTTTTATCTTTTTTTCAATGATGGTGATGCAGTCAGAAGAGATTGTGAAGCACTGGTGAGTGAGGGCTGTTCAACATCACAGAAGACATCCTTGAACTCTTATTTTGGAGATTTCTGATGGAGCTGTTGAACACCAGTACAACTAATCAGATTTACTAAAATGAAGATCTTTAGATCTGCACATACACATTTTGCATTATTAAAAACCTGTCTACTTCCATCTTTATGGTGAAAAGGAAAAAGGCATGTCTGTCAGAATTTAGCTTTGCTTTACATAAATTTACAACAGAAAATGCAGTTTTGTTTCTAGTGTTCTACCATAACACTCTCCAGAGAAATGTAAATTAATACTTTCCATTTTGTATCTGGAAAACATACATGGCACATCTCTCTTGTAAAATTTGCTCTTTATAGGGCTTCCAGGTACTTGACAATGTAGAAAAATGGATGAAAAAATTCTGAATTTTAGAAAAGGTGAAATTATTTCAGTACTTGTTTTCTGTAGAGTTAAGGTTTTACTGTATGTTCCTGAGTGCTCCCACTTGTGTTCTCCCCCTCAGAAACAAATTGCCTTAACTATAAAAGCATTTCTCCCATAGTAACCCATTTGTGCTTCTGCCAGTCTAACAAACAGAATGAGTGTGAAGTATGACATGAATTCTATTATTCACCTTGTATTCCAGCTGCTGTGTGGTATGTGCTATTTGATTAGTAGATGAGGGGGCATTTAAGAATGAAGCTATAAACTCCTAAATGTACTTAAACATGAAAACAAACTTTCACTTTGGGAAGGATATGGTAGTAATTCCATTATGCATTATGTCTTTAACATAATCCTAAATCCTCTCTAAAGCTCTTTTTCTGTCTATTAAAATAAAAGAATGGACTATTTAGTCTTTGCCTTGAATGATGCTTGTATTGTTTTAAAGGTGGTGGCTCCAGTAAAGATCTGTGCAGCACAAGAACTTGTGAAACAGGACTTCATTTTCTATAGGATAATGAATTCACTGAATTTGAAGACTACAGTATTCTGTAACGAGATAGAACAAACAGCTTGGTGTTTGACTGGGAATTATTCTGTCCATGGGTAAACAATGTGCAATCTGTTTACCAAATGGGAAAAATTTAAGCAGGATGCCTTAAGGTTTCCTTATCCAAATACTTTAAAACTTGCTTCGTAACGAGTGGTGCTACAGTGCAAAAGCAATGTAAGGATAAACTCCTAAGTATAGACCAATATGCCTTGTGCCTTCTAATTGTACATCTTTTGAAACTGAGGAACTCCCATGCAGTGGGATTTCTTTTAAATAATTTTTATGGCACTTATGCTAAGAATCTGACCTTAAGGTAGGAAACAATGCATTGTGGCTGCAAAGAATAGCACAGCTGTTATTTTGCCAGAATTGGACATCTACAGCTTTGTAGACAAATGTTTGTACTGACTTGTCCTTGTAAGTCTGAATTTGGTCTTTGGCTTATGTGTGGAGATGGAGAAATCATTTTGGACAGGCTGCCAAACTGAAGGTTAGCACAAAACAATCGTGGAGCAGTATTGTATGTGTTACAGTTCCTAGCTGATAAGATAACTGAGCGGAGGCAGGAAAGAGGTATCATAACATGTTAAAAAAAGGGCATCACAATCAAATGAGAATGGAATTAATGTGTTTGCTTCTCTGGCTGTAACTACTGATGATGCAATACATGTCTCTTGTTTATTGCTTTAAGGCTTCTTGATGTGACTCAAAGTTTTTCTTGACTTTTCTTCTCTTTCTGATTAATGATACAAGTTCTATGTGAGAACTAACTAGGTGGTATTGCATGCATGCAGGTCATGGGCCATGTGATGGGAAGGAGATGGAAAAGAAGAGATTTCTCGAAATCTGTTGGATCCTTGACATGTAGTACCCTCCACAGAGTAACTACAATTTTAGCATTAATACCAAGATTTATTACTTTGTCACGTTATGTTAGCTTTTAAATTACACTTGGTCTTTCAACATAATAATAGAATATCTAGCATTTCTGATGCTGTTGAGCAAATATCAAGCTTCCCTCTAGAACAGAGCTGAGTGTTCAGATGACTTATTTCTTAATTTGCAACAACTACAGTCACTGCACCCTGGAGGTGATTGAAGATGACTGAAGTGAAATTGAGATTAAGTGCCTGAGAACAAATGACATTTAAAGTGATGTTTTGGAGCACATGAAATAGCTTTTGTCACCTGGGTTTATGAGCTTGAAAAGCAGAATAGCTGCAAGTCTCCATCAGTTTTATGTCTTTTGATATTATTGTTTCACCATGAAAAGCATCTGAAACTTTCATTTAGCACTTTGATCCTAAGTGACCTGAACTCTGGTAGAGGGGTAATGGGGAGGAACAGTCAAGTCAATAAAGAGTTCCTCAGCTTTGGCCTGGGTCTAGACTGATGAACATTTATAGGGTCTGCTATGCATATTCTGAGTGCTGTAAAGAAGGTGAAGCCCAGGAGACCTCGGGCAGAGCTGTGCAGGCTGGGCACAGGGTGGGAGGGGAATGTGGCTGGGTGTGTGTGAAGGGCCAGGAGGAGCTGAGGGAGCTTCATGACAAAAGAGTGTCTCTGGGTCTCAGGGCTGACTTAGGCTTGCTTTAGAGGTGGTAGATGAATGTTCTACTTAGGTATAAGCTGACTTCCATGTTGGGTACTGGAGATAACTTGAAGCAGTTGTAACAGCAGTAAGAAAATACCTCAAGTATTTGATAACAGTCTTTAGAATGAGATTACATAATTTTTTTCTCTCACCTACATGTAAACATGATTTCTTTGTTTAGATCTTCACCTTGCTGCTGAGCTTGGGAAGACACTACTGGACCGTAACACTGAACTAGAAGAATCCTTACAGCAAATGTATGCAACAAATCAAGAGCAATTGCAGGAGATAGAGGTAAAATATCTAAAGGATCCCTGTGTGAAAGCATCTAGACCTGCAACATAGAGTGTATAAGTTAAGATCTGAATTTCTTGAGATCTAATGGAAAATACTGAACAATCTTTCACCACTTCTGCTGTTTTGAGAATTTGAGAACCAGTATAGGTGGCTCATACTTAGAACTGTTTCTCTGATTACCAGAAGCTTTGTGCCACTAAATGTTGGATTTGGTTTGTTTCATGACAAATGACTGGTATTTTTTGATTTTGTACAGAAAAGATACTTCAGGTGTTTTTTATTGCTAAACTTTGTTAATCTTGCCAGGTAAAATAACATTAAAATATGTGATGATAAATACATTAATAATTTAAAATATTGGATGGGAATTTTAATGATTGCAGCACTGAAATTTAAATGCTTATAAGCACAGAAGTGAGAGTTAAGTAAAATATGAAACATACATACTTCCAGTAAACTGAGCTCTGATAAAGGGAGCTAAAGTCTATTTCAATGTAAAAGAAACCCTGCAAGGACAAAAAAAAAAAGCCACCAACAAAACAAAACAAAAAACCACCAAACAACAAAAACCAGAAAAAACATCCCATTTAAGTAGTATTTAAATATAGGACATAGTGGATATATTGTTCCGTATTTTCCAGGGAAAAAACCCAAACCCATAACCATCCTTTCAAAGCCAGTCATCTTTAGGTAATAGAGTGGAAAAACCTGGCTATTTTTGGCAATTTCTCTTTTTTTTAGTATTGCGTGTGTTCTTGCAGACCTAGCATTTGTCAGCATAATGAGATTTTTTCAGCTATTAGAGGGCAATGCATGGTCTCTAATAATTAAATTATTAAATATTCAGGACTTTGCTGACTGACAACATATTGAAAACGTAGTCAGCATTTCCATTTGGTTCTGGTGTGAATCACAGGGAACAGGCTGTGACTGGTATGTACCAGATTTTTACAAAATCTGAGTTCCTTTGTGCTAGCAGTACTGCAATTAGAGATGTGCATTTTGTACAGCTGCAACTTCTTGCTGAAAATTCTCACTATTGTAGTGTCAACAGGTAACTGAAAGAATCCTGACCTTAATAATTACAGAATTGCAGGTGTCTTTAAAGTAGTCAACACAAATGCAGCATTTTTAGTAAGTGATGAGCAATTTCTGAGTGCAGGTTTGATTTGTGGGTGTGTTTTTAGAAGTTACTTTTGTTTTGTACCTCATCTATTGGCTCTTTCTTCTATTCTGTAATCTTCGTTATCCTGTTCATTCTGAGATACAATGGTTGGAATGGCTATTTATATTACTGCCACAGTGTTAGATGTGTTTGCTTATACAGAGACTGAAAATACTTCATTGCCATGAATAGCTTTTATAAAAAGATCAATTCTGAAGGTGTAGAGAGGACAAACACTTCCAAGGTGCTATACAAATACTGTACACAGGGTACTTGTATGAACAACGATGTTGAAGAAAGTGTTTAGCACAGTTACAACACACCTTTTGAAATAACACACCAGAGCCTTGTGAGAGGCAGCTAACCTGGCTGATGGAGTGTAGCTACTTAACAAGCACCTGTATTTTAACACTATCTAGAAATGTGGAAAATACATTATTGCTAAGCTACATTGATTTACAGAAATAGTCTAGTGCTGTTAAGAATGCAATATCCTATTGGTTTAAGCCAGTTTATTTGCTTAAGCTGTTCTGTGGTTCAGTGTTTATAGACGACATAAGAGAGCTGCAGCTCCAGGAAGTGTCACCAGTGTCCTTCCAGCAGTGATCTATAGTTGGTGTTGCAGGGTCAAGTACATATGCAGACAAACTCACACATGACAGATTCATTTTTTCTCTCAATGTCTTGCTCTACCAAGACTTTGGCAATACTACTTTTTGAAGGCTTTATCTGATACCTCTTCAATCTCTTTCTTCCTCTCCCACAAGGAGAGTAGGAGATGTGTATTTGATTGTCCTATTAGCTCCCTTCAAGAGGAGAGGGAGAGAGTGGGAGAATAGTTTTTGTGATGCTTCTGACCTATAAATAGTGCCTGCACCTTTTCTTTGCCCAGCTTGTTGAGCCAAAGGCTTTATTTGTATCTGCTGTAGTAATGTGCTGTCTTCTCAGTCCTATCTCCTGTCTCAATCTTCTCTCTTTCCCTGGTGCCATTTAAAAGTGTAATAGCAGCACAAAACTTTTCTTCCTCCAAAGAAGTTTCTCTTGCATCTGGATTTCTGGCAGAACGGGGAAAATTAACCCCTTGTTCAAATACCCAGAGAAACCTTCCAGTTGAGGAACTGAATATATTAGCTTACTGGCACGAGGAACTGTTACAGGAATTCACTGAAACAAATGGGAATAAAATTTGCATATGCAAGGTGTAAAGCAGTTCAGTCTATTATTTTCATATCAGCATTTGTCTCTTATGGGATCACAGGATACCCCATTGCACAGGATACATGTGCAAATGGCATATTCAGTCTCTGTGCTTGATTTTTCCCAATTTTCAGGTGGTTGTCTCTGTAACCTCCTTGTGATGTTTCAGCTATTCCTGTAGCTACTCTGCTGAATTTCTGTGCTAGCTTTTTCAGTGCAGTCTTTGGGACTTTTTTCCTATTAATTTGGATCTTATGGGTAGCAAAGTCTAGAACTGGCTGAGAAATAATTCTGAAATATGCCATTGCCTTGTCTGCACTGGAAGGGAAGGGTCAAAGGCTGTGGTGTCCTTAAGATTACATCTCATGTATTAAATACTAACACATTAAGCATTTTACAGCTTTGGATCATTATATCTGACCTTTGTGCTGACACGTGTGCCACTAACTAATCACTGTAGATGTAATGAAGGCTGCATGGAAACAGCAACTTTATTCCTGCTTGAATCTGTTCTCAGCACTCAGATGCTGGAAATCCTGACACTCCCAATTTTCGTGTGCTGCAATGCAAGGGGCTGCTTCATGTTAGGTGCTCAGTTGTAGGGGACACAGATTAAACGTGAACTTCTAAAGTATTTATTACATATTTATATAATATGTATATAAGCCATATTTGGTGGTCTGGTTATACCAGGCCAACTGGACACCAGCCCTGAAGATGCTGGAGATGGAAGGTGAAGGAAGTGGTGCTTCACCCCTTCCATGCATCTCAAATGTCTGCAAAAGCTCATTGTAGTAAGTGGCAACATCTCTTCAGGCAGCAAAGCCTTGGCTCCTGTGCTTAGCCATACTTGTATTGCTGAAGAAAGTCTGAGGATCTCCAGCTCCTTCCTTCAGCTATAACCAATAGGGAAAGTTAATCTGAAATGGGTCACACTGAGATTCTACTGCTAATCTATGTTCTATTTTTGTGTAAATCCTTTGTCATGTGTGCACAGGCTACAAAAGGATCTAGCCAACAGCTATCATGTTGATCTTCTAGAAGTCTGCATGGAGCAGTTACTAGTCCTAGATTAACTTATTATCTGTTCTTAATTTGCCTAAAATGTAAACCCACCAATCTTTTAATGAGGTAAAAGGTTAAGTAGAATATTAGAAGTTTTGAGTATGGCCTATGTAAAGAGAAGTAATTCTGCCTAGGAGTTTGCTGCATGTTCCAATTTGAATCTTAGTTTTAAGCAAGTAACATGTACAATACAGACTATATTGTAAAATAAAAATTCTATATAAGAACAAAATATTTCAGATTTAGGGGGTTAGACTCAGAAAAGAACTGTCTCATGTAAATGCTCATGTCCCTGGGTGGGACTTTTTTTAAGAGCTTTAGGTGAGTGTGTACTGCTTAGACGAAGAATTCCAAGCTTTCTGACGTTATTCAGGAAACTAAACAGTCTGTGTAGTTAATTGTAAAACCCAAGAGGATTAAATTGAGAAAACTTCATGTGAAGCTTTATTTTTTAAAAAAGGCCAGGAGACCTTTGTTTGGGATTACAGTAACTGGCATAGTTCCCTGTGAGTAATTAAAGATGTGAATTCAATAACTTATGCTTCCTGACACACATTAGCCACATACTGTCTTTAGAGTGACCACAACCTAAATTCTGCCATGCTGAACCTAATGCTGCTTCAGACTGGAAGAACTTGGGTCAGCTATATTTCAGTTTTAATGCTGAGAAAGCTGTTGGGTCAATACAGTTAAGAAATGTCTGTTGGAGCACACTGCAACCTTTAGGACGCAGCAGACAGGTAAGGGCTGTGTTGGAGCCCAAAGGCTCTATCAGTGCTGACTGCAGCACAGCCCCATGCAGAAGGTGTGGGCACAGATAAAGACAGCTGGCACCATCAAACCCAGTTCCTCCAGCTGGGGACTGCTTCATCAGCCTGGGGTGACCTCCATGACAAAGGCAAGCTGCCTAGCGAGTTACTGATAGTGTCTCTTCAGCTTACCAAAGCAAACAGGGGAATTTACATCTGGAAAACTCGGGTGTTTCTCTCTGAATGCGAGCAAAAATGCAGCGTAGGAGCTGTAGCTTGTGTTTCAAGAGTAAACCAGTAACAGCAGAACTGTCTTGCAGTACCTCACGAAGCAAGTGGAGCTCTTGCGGCAGATGAATGACCAGCATGCAAAAGTCTATGAACAGCTGGACGTCACAGCAAGAGAACTGGAAGACACTAATCAAAAACTGGTTGCAGAGAGTAGAGCTTCACAACAAAAGATAATAAGGTAACAAACTTCTACAGATTCCCTCCCCTCAGCTGTTAATATCAATAAGAGCGGTCCAGGTGTATTTGTGTAGTTACTGGGTGTCTGTCTCTGTCTAGTGGTGTTCTACAATACTGGCAAATTGAAAGGTTAGTTTTATTTAAAGGTCTTTTCACCTTTTAGCTTGACAGAGACTATTGAAAGTCTGCAAACACACATAGATGACCTGCAGCGACAAGTGGAAGAACTGAAAAAGCCTGGACAAGGCCGGATGAGCCAGGAGAGATCTGAGCAGCCAAGATCAATGCACAGTTTCTCATGTCTGAAGGAGCTGTATGACCTCCGCCAGTAAGACCTCTTCCCTTACATAGTAAAGAACACCGAAACTATTTTAAGCAAAACTTTAAAAGCTAAGACACGAGCACAGATACCAGACAAGCTGGAAAAAAAATTACCTGATGCTCACACCTAGCAAAGTATCTCTGCTGTGTGGTACTGTCATTACTTCTGGCCTGCTTCTAGACTACACCAGTATTGGTGCTCCACTTTCTCCCCAGAGCCAGCCAGATCAAATGGTAGCCTAGAAGGCTTAGAACAATTTGCACCCCAGTGTTTTCAGTCAGATAAAAGCAAACACACAGATCATCTGAAAAAGAAACTTAATAAATGCAAAATATTTCCTGTAACTGACTCTTTCCTTGGATGTCCATGGATATTTCCTTAGCTTTTTTGAACTTAAGCTGGTTAAAATGACACCTAAGCTGGGAAAATGGTGCCTGGGGTGCTGGGCTGCCTTTTAAATGTAGAGCCATTTGACCTAGCTGAACTGCGTTAGTGGGGTCATCACTGGTAATCACCTGGTAAAACTTCAGACTAACTGCAAGCCTAGAGAGCAGTTTTGTGAAGGAAGCATGTCCATAGGCTGTTGTGTCTACATGGAGGTAATACTCTAGAATAAATCATAAATCCAAAAAGAAGTTATTTCTTGACAATTCAAAAGATAAGTGGATCCTTCAAGCTTACAAAGGCTTGTGAAAATACCAGCCTCCAGCATAGCTTTGTCAATTATGAAGCTTGTTTCTACATCAATAGTGACAAAAGTTACAAAAGTGGAGTGCTGTAGAAAGAATTCGTGTCAGAAAGTACTGCATGGTACAGGGAGGTAATGTGTATTTAAACTTGAATTACAATTTAAACTTGTATTATTTAATCAGCTTGTCTGTAACATGAAGCTGTTAACAAGCTGCCATTCTGCCTAAGCTGTGAGTTTGGTTCAATGGCATGCAAGTCCTTACAAACTCTGTTCTGATTACTAAATCGACTGATTGGTTAGTGCAATGCCCCTGTTAGTGCTCTGAAGTGTGTTAGCACATTGTTTAAATATGTCATTAGTTACCCAGGACAGGAAAGGTTTAGGTGTGGTCAGCTGTACTTCCTATGTTTGATAATCCTTATTTTGCTTCTGCAGGTATTTTGTTTATGATCACGTCTTTGCAGAAAAGATTACTTCGATGGATAGTCAGCTAAGTCCTCTAGAAGAAGAAAATGAGAAGCTAAAGAAGGCAGTGACAGTTCTGCAAGCCCAACTGAACCTAGAGAAAGAGAAGAGGGTAACCATGGAAGAGGAATACAGTCTTATGGTGAAAGAAAACTGTGACCTGGAGCGGAGGCTGGTCGATGCAGACTTGTATCGGGCTCGTGCAGAGGAGCTGGAGGCAGAAGTAGCTGAAATGCAACAGATACTTCAGTCTGAAAACACGCTCCATAATGCAGAGAAATTGGTGCCAGAATCCTTTTTCATTTCATTCAAGGAATCTCTAGACAGGGAGCTTGGTCAGAGCCTGGCAGATGATGGACTTGTGACGGTGTCGGAGCTTGAGAAGAAGGCACTGAAACGGAGCAGCAGCGAAAGCCTCCTGAGCAGTGCAGCCGGGGCAGACATTCTCAGGGGCCATGAAGAAACGTGTATTAGGAGAGCTGAAGCGGTGAAGCAGCGAGGAATCTCTGTACTCAATGAAGTTGATGCTCAGTACAATGCTCTGAAAGTGAAGTATGAGGAACTTTTGAAGAAGTGTCAAGTGGATGAAGATTCTTTGAAACACAAGGCTGTACAAACACTGAAGCAGTATTCCAAAGACCTAAATGTGGGGAACACCCAGTATGATCTTTCAGCTAGCAATCAAGAATTCACAATTGCTGAGCTAAGTGACTCTTCCACAAGTGGTCCCCCTGAATATAAAGCACTATTCAAAGAGATTTTTAGCTGTATCAGAAAAACAAAAGAAGAAATAGATGAACACAGAGCAAAGTACAAGACTCTCTCCTCTCAGCCATAACCTTATCTGTTAGTCAAGAACACACTTCATATGAATGTCAGAAGATTCCTTAAACTGATGTGTTTCTTGAGCACTCAAAATGAATGTTTTGGATAGGCTGGTAGCCCTGTAGTTAACAAGCTAGTTAGTTATCAGCTAGATTCCCTGTTCCTGTGTAGCAGTAGATTAAATGTTTAGCACTGTCACACAAACTAGTGGTTGTAAAGCAAACAAACATCATAGTTTAATGCTACACTACTACTTCATATTACACTTCATCTGTGGCCAGAGCAGTGACTGACACTTGCTTCCTTAGTCCACTTAAGAAATAACAGAGCTGAGAACTCTGAATCGCTTACAAGAATCAGACTAAAGCTTTCCTTTGGTTCACGGGGATGATCCAGCCCTGTGACTACACTGATGAACAAAAGAAAATGAACAAAAGCAAAGCCCCAACGAGTCCCAGGGGCAGCATCTCCTCAGCTCCAGGAGGGGAGCGGGCCAGCTGATCTTGCTTTGGCAGGGTGGTGGAAAACTCTGCTTGCTTTAAGCCAATATCACATTTTCATAATCACTAAGCTCTCCCACAGATTAGTATAAATGTCTTCCTGCTAAGAAAGGATTCGATGTAAAGTTTGTGTGGCTTTTTAGATACGGTTTCCTTTGTAGGGCACTTTGTCTTAAGGCAAGATACTGTGAATTGACTCCGTGTGTTACTTGGGACCTACGGTTCTCTGGTGGAATGTCTGCAAAGTACATTTTTGTGTGTATTTTGGCAAGTTAGAGAGTTGTTATTTAGCTATTTAACTTTAGAAGTAGCATCGACGTAGTGGAGTAGTTTTTAATGTTGCATACCACAAACTCCAAGTGCTTGAGACAAGCCAGGTAAAACCTTACATTGTTTTGTCTGTTGCTTCCAGTGTCAGCCTCTCTTGACCTATTCCATGCTGCCTGGGGGGTGGGAGGATGGACACAACACTGCCAGCACATATCCTACTGAAAATGGGACCACACTCTTGTTCTCCCTCTCCTTTTCCACTCCCTAATAGTAATTCATACAATACTTAAACTTCTGAAAAACAACGAACATGGAGAAGGTTGTTCTTTGGAACACAGAGAAATTAAGAGGAAGAAAAAAAGGCACAATGAAAGGTGACATCCTTCTCCTTGTAAAAGGTCTCATAGCTTAATGTAGCCAGCACTTCTTGGGAAGCAGCTTCCTGCTGAGTTGCTGCAAGGTACCAAACACTTGACCCAGAATGTTGACAGTTTCTCAGCTTTAGTCCAGCTGCTGCAGCTGCAGCTCTGCTGCCTTATGCTGTTCTCTGTTCAGCTCATCCTTCAGGTGCAGTATTAACACTTCGTGTCATGGGAGTTTCTCTAAAACATGTATTGCAGTCTGAAAATGATTTAAAAATGGGAATCTGAATCTTCTGAATATTTTTCTAAGCAAATAAATAATCCAGTCAAGCTACATGTGTAAGTAGTAATTGTATCCATCTGTGCCATCAGGAAAGAACTTGGTGCAGATGGCACCTGCATTATCTAGTCTTGCCATCTTTCCTACAGAGCTCAGATGGAGTTCCCACAAAATTTGTATTTTAGAAAAGTTATGCTACATGGAAAAGAACAGGCCTGTCTAGGACAGAAATCCAGATGGAAGTAAGTAGTTTTTCCTCATTGTTGTGGTTTTTGTCGGTGCTGTTCAAAAAAGAGGCGAGGGCGGGGAAAGCAGGAAAGCTGCTCTGCCATGAGGTTACTGTCCTGTCACTGTGTCCCTGCACCCATCTCACCCCAGTCTGGAGACTGGAAAGCAGTAACCTGAGAAAGACACAAAGTGGTTCACTACCAGTGTTCCTTACCACTTTAGGGACAGGGGCAAACCACACCTGCTAGGCAGAAGACATGTAAAAGCAGTTCCAGATTTTTGGTTAAATAGGTGATCTTCAGTGGTTTATTACTTTCAGCTAATTTAGAGCACTTTGATAGAAACAATTTCTATGGTTTAAAAATACCAAAAATATTTCCTCAGAACTTGTTGATTATTCTGTACTGTACTTCCCCCTTGGCTACCTGTGCCATGGCCAAGCTCTGGCTGTCCAGCAGCACTTACCTGTGCAGGCTGTGCAATAAATCCCTCCAGGCTGGGCTCTTCCTAGAGCTTCTCCTGGAGCGTGGCTTTCCCAGAGAGCTTTCCAGCCACAGCCATTGGGTCAGTGCCAGCCAGGGCTGCCTGAACATAAAATACATCCCAGTTTTATTGATGCAGTTAATAAACTACACTAACTTGTTAAATAAGGTAGAGTTTTAGCAGTTCAAAAATAGCCATTTTCCACCAAAATGTGAAATGCCATAAGTATGGGGACAATATTCTTAGCCAATCTTACCTGGATTAACTACCCTAATCTTCTTATTTTGGTCAACAACTCAACTCAGCCTTTTCTGAGCATAAGTAGATGAAATCAATAGAATCTCCTTTAGCTTCTCATGTGCTGGAAGCTGCAGCAGAGAACAGGAGCAGCAGTGACCATGCTGTGCAGTGCCCACAGCAGATTTTCCTGCTGGTAAGGCCAGTTCAGGATGAGCCCCCAGGGCTGGGTCCCTGTCCCTGCTGCTGCACAGCCCCAGGGAGCTCAGGGACTGCACTGCACTTTGCTGTCCACCTCTGTGCTTCCTCCTCAAGCCTTCAGGATGTGAAAGGAGCAGGTGCAGCTTCTGTTTCTTCTTGAACAAATACAAGGCAGGGTAGAATTGACCTTTGAGATAAAATTTTATTTAAAAATTACACAAAATAGAGGTTTTACATGGTTGCCGTGTGGTAACTACAGCTGGATGCCTTCAGAGGGTGCCCTCAGTTACTTACCTTGCTCTGTCACATACAGTAATGCACAAAGTCCCTCAAACCAACCCCACACCAGCAGAAGAAATCCAGTAGTTGTTCCCCATGTTTCAGGTGTAGGTACTTCTCCAAATAACTAATTTCACAGACAACAGGTGAGAACAACGGTTATGTAGTACAGAGTTCACAGACAGTGATTTTGTTCCCCCCTCCCAGGCCTGACATTCCCATGAACATGACTACCTGCTCTCTATGACGAGGGCTGCAAGGGCTATGACAATGCTCACACTGAAGTATGAGCATCCAGGGATTTAACAAAAACTGGGATGTTTGTAAACAAATTTAATTTATTGGCATTACTTACAAAATAAAGTTTTAGACCATGATTTTCCATCATGTCTGTGTCACTATATGGTTTTATTTTTTCATAACGAAACAGAAGGAGAATTGCAATACATTAGAAATCCCAGATTAATCAAGCTGCAGACAGGGTCCCACGGTGCCTTCCCGGCGGCTCCCGCGCCTCGGAGGCCATGCAAACTCTGAGCGTTGGATCGGTGGCTGCCCGCAGTGCCCACGTGGCAGCTCAGATCCCGCCCTGGCTGCCGAGGCCACGGCATTGCTCCGGCTGTGCCACCCGCTGCGGGCTCCTCTTGCGTCCCCAAGATCACCTGCCACCGCTGCCACCGCTGTCAGGACTGCACCGTCCCCTTAAGATACCACATTCCACCGTAGCTCACGCAGCAGTCCTGGGGAGACAGGGACAGGCTGTTAGGCTGCTCAGGCACCGGGAGGGGCTGCCCAGGGGCCTGCAGGAGGCACCGTCCCTAGAGGTGGCTGGATCTGGTGCTGGGTGCTGGTTCGTGGTTACAGTGCTACTGCTGCGTTGAGGGTTGGACTGGATGATCTCAAAGGTCTCTTCCAACACTGAAGATTCTATGATTCTGAAGTCCATAAAGTCTTGGGAACAACTGACTGGCTCTGGGACAATAAACCTGATCAGTAACAAGCCCTTCTCCAGTGCACAGGGGAGAGCATGAACCCAGGCATGGGGTATCCCCACCCTGAAGGACAGATGGCTTCCATGGAGGGGACACACGAGGCAGGGAGCCCTGAGAGCCACAAAGGGACAAATACTGCCAAGGCAGTGAGGAACAGCAGTGACTCCAGGGGGAGAACCTGGGGCTTGTGCAGAAGCCAGCTGAGGGAGGGAAGGATGTGCCAGGGCAATGGAGGGGTGAAGAGGGGCTGATGTTCAGGGGAAGCGGCTGAGGGGAGCAGCAGGACAGAGCAGCAGAGTGAGGGCAGGCAGTGGACATGAAGCCTTTTGAGAAACCCTTTCTATGATAATGAAGTGTCAAATCTCAGAGCCCTGCTGTGACCACACGTGTGCTGCACACCTCGGCAAAGGAGCCAGGAATTGGCTTGTCTTGGGGCTCATTTCCTTGTTTCTATTAGGTGAGCACAAAGTCTCTGGAGTTCTGAGCTAATGGCTTCCCTTTCTTATGCTCCAACCTCCCTCTTAGGTAATTCAACACAGGCTCAAGTATGACTGCAGGACTGGGGCTGTGGAGCTTAAATGTATCTTTGTTTCTGAAGTCTTGGGGCTCATCCATAACAAAAACAAACCCAGAGGTTAGAAAGAGGGTTTGCAGACTGATCTGCAAATGCAAAAATATGAACCCTGTCAGTCTGTTCCTCTGTGTATAAAAAAGAGCACAGGCAGATGGGGAAATAGGAGTCAACAAATCCAATTTCACTCGAAGTGGAATCCAATCTCTTGTGGCTTAAAGAAACCAGAGAATCTTCCCATTTCATTAAATCATACTTCTAAGTTTTATTTCAGAAACAAAGGCAATTTCCCCTACTCCTGTGACAAGTGTATTCAAGGCAATAAAGCCTGCCACAACACAGGGCTGGTCACCCACTGACTTGGTGGCTTACATAAAAACAGTGCCTGATGACTTAGGGGCAAGTATTTTTTCTAGAAATAGGTTATCTGTTAAATAGCAACAGCATCATGAAAAACTAATGCCAGTACGTTGTCTAGATGTTCCAGGAGAGCTGATACTTGAGCTCAGGTAGGCACTGACAAATCCCCCAGCACAGGGAGCCAAAGGAAATAGCAGGCAATATCTGTCTAGCAGGCAGAAATGTCTGAGCTTATTTTACTGCTAAGACAAGCAGGTTCTTTCAAGCAAGGCCAGTTTGCTCATTATCAAAGCAACAGATCTGTAGTTCTTCAAAGATGCTATTATTCATTTGCAGATCACAATGTAATAAAGTACTTAAGCACTTGTCTTATTGAAGTGGGTGACAGTGAGCAAAGGCCCAGCCACAATGATTAAAGTATTACATTAGTTGGCAACTTTCTGCTTGGCCATCCTGCATCTCTTTTAAAGTCATGGCTTGTGTGGTCTGTACTTTATACCTTAAACTTCTTGAGCAAGTAAATGGTGCATCTTCCAAGAGAGATGAAAGGATTCAAATAAACATTTGCAATGAGATGTGTTAACTACTACTCTGCCTGCTGGTTTTGGCCAGGGGTTTGGTCTGTGCAAAGCTGCACATCCTGCTAGAGAATAAAATGCACTTCCTTCTGAACATGTGGCACTTGTGCTCTTCAGCACTAACCAGGAGCAGTCAGTTGGTAACTCAGAGCACTGGGCAGAGCCCTCCCACCTCCTTAATGTTTAATTCTGCATTATTTAAAAATAACTCAAGTATCACATTTACTGCACTCTGTTCTCTGCTGCTCCAAGATGACAGAGAGATTTGTTACAATAATACAAAATAATGTGTGAGCCATTGCTCCTTGGAGGGAAAGAAGACAGAATGAGACAAGTGCATTTTTAAGAAAACAAGCTGAAACACAGGCTTTGTCCATATTCCAACAACAACTGTTCTATCTCCTTATCATTTGTCAGTTCAAGGTAAAATATAATCCTTTGCTCAAATCAAGTATTAAAACTCATGTATTAATTGGATCAAATCCAAAGTGAACAGAAGCTTACCTTTAACACTCTATCCACCTCCTGCTTGTTTAGATCCTCCCCACACTCCTGACTCAGCTGGTTCTGGATGACATTCCTGCGCACTCGGTAGTTTTTCGAAAAGATTTCAAGCAAAACTTGGCGATGCTTTAAAAGAAAATGTATCATAAGCACACAGAGAACAATTATTCCTGTCTTTCTATCAAAACTGCACGTGCCTTAGTCTGTACAAAACATTCCCTGAATTACATCAGAGGATTCTTGCTTCATAATCCTGAAACTATCCCATATATTCCTGCTCTCCAGCAGTGCCTTATCCTCCAAGGGCTCTACAGGGGTCCCTCCAGACCCTATGGCCACCTCTGCACCTATTCTGTAACCTGGGGCAGCCCCAGAGGTACAAAAACACACTGAAGAAGGTGTTGCAATGTATTTCTCTCAAATGCTTCCATGGGAGTTCACATCACTCCAGGCAAGAGGCTGGCTAGTGCTTGCCTCTTTCCTAGAAAAATGTATTCAGTTCATGGAGCTAGGAATTGCACTGCCCATCCACAGGTCCTTAGGCACCTTCTCTTTCACCTCATTTACTCTGAGCAGTTAGAACTCAGCAGATGCTCACATATGCTGTAATCATTTCCTACTCTTAAGTATAAACAGATAAAACACATACACCTGTTAATCTCTGGTTAATGTTGCATTACCATCAAAAGGAAAAAACCCTTAGATTGGATCCTGGTCTGAGGCCTGCACTGGAGAATCCTTTCTTCTCACAGGTTCTGAAATAGCTGCTGGAATGGTTACTGACATGATTACCAACATGTTATGAGCTTCCTTTGAGCTGGAAACAGGTTGGTGTTGAAAATACCAATAGAGAAAGAGGAAAACTATCTGCTGTACCAGTTCCAGAAACATGGATACCAACAATGCCAAACACTCAATAAAAATATAGTGGGCAATGTAACTTATTTTATCTTTACCTGATCATAAGTGTCACCAGCTTCCCAAAGTGCATAGACCTTTAGTTCATCTGGTGAGGCAGCAGTCTGTGGAGGAAACTGAGAACAAGAGGCTGTTAAAAATAACCAGCTATTTAATGAGTTCTGCTTAATGATTCCATGATACTGTATCCCTGGACACCCATTACTGAATCAAAACTCTGGCTGCCACAGAATAATAACTGCTGAAACAACCCAACTGCTGTCCCACCCCACACTGGAAGGGGTACCTTGGCTCTGGCTGCCCTGTGCCTGCTCAGCACCTTCTCACAGCCCCACTGGCAGAGCAGAAACATGGTCTGTGTCACACCTGTGCCCCAGGGAATGAGATGAGCACCATGGCACCCTAAGGTGTGTCTCAACTGCCCATGTTTGAGTGATGGCTCTGGTCAGTGTGGGACAACCTGCAGAAAACACTGGTGGCACATCTGTCACACACCAGCCACAGCTGGGCTTTCAAGGGAACTGCTGGACATACTGGAATCCCATGAGCTGTGCATGGGGACAGTTTCCCACTGGTGGAGAGTCAACCACCACATACCAGAACAATCCCAGGGCTTGGACCTTGATGGTATCCTTGATGGTAAGATACCTGTGGATTTTTCCTGTCAGCAATGTTTGCTTCCAGACCATCCAGAACAGCTGAGAGCACCAAGTGCATTGCAGAATGGAGGTTTTTACCTTTCCAGTGGCAGGTTTTACAGATTCAGATTCCATCCTGCAGTTATCTGCTTCACTAATCCCAGGTGAGCATTACTGACAAGCAGGTGCTTCTGCTGTTTTGCCACCTCTGTTCTGGGGCAGACTACAGGACTCCAGAAGACTGAACACTGACAGACAGTGAACCAGATATTTGCTCATTTCAGGCTCCAAAAGTGACAGTGGTTTTGAGTTTTGTTTTTCCCCATGTGCCAAGCTAGAGAAACACATTCATTTTTTCTGAGGCAGAAGGCTCACACCCCTGCAGACAGGAAGGAGCACAACTGCCTCTCCCCCTAAAAAAAATAAAATACCAACCATTTGCCTTAACATTTCCCCTTGGAGTAGTGACTAATGAGCACTGCTGGAATATGCCTTCACTCCTGACATGTCTCTTCCTGTCTGTCACTAACAATTTATTCCTTGCTAACTGCCCAGACGACCTAAATCAATCATCTATGAAAAGCTAACAAGCCAGTCCCAATTGTTCCAGCATCCCTCAATCCTGGCTGCTGGTACAAACCAAACCTTTCTTCCCAGC
The DNA here is from genome assembly GCA_013399835.1 of Leptocoma aspasia. NCBI lineage: Eukaryota > Metazoa > Chordata > Aves > Passeriformes > Nectariniidae > Leptocoma > Leptocoma aspasia. Next base: position 344,939 of record VXAX01000975.1, on the reverse strand, counting down.
CTCCCTCACACCAGCCAAAAGACTTGTGCATCACAGAGTGAAAAGATCAGCATTTCCTTTCATGCTCTGCCTCTGATCTTATTGCAAAGGGGAAGGGTTTTGTCCAGTGGGAGCTGCCTAGTGGGATTAGCAGCTTTGACTTTCAGGTTAGTCCAAATGGCTGGAATATAACAAGGTTTTACACTTGGTTTAGAGCCAGGATTCAGGTTGACTAGGCTCACAGCACCTGACATAATTCTCCTCCCATAAGGACACTTGCTTTTGAGGAATAATCTCTGTTGTAGGTTTTCAGCAGAGATAAAATCAAATACTCCAGCTTCCCTCCACACAACAGCTGCAGCAGGAATGGCAAAGTGCAGCAGGGCACTGGGAGCACCCAGGCACAACCTGCTGGGCTCAACAAAGAGCCAGCACAGCCCCAGAGTGCAAACTCCTCCTGCCTCAGCCACAGGGCTGAAACACAGCTGTGTTTATCCAGCCATTCTGTGAGGAAATAGCTTCCAAACAAACACAATACTTGGGAAGAAAAACGCACAGAATCTCCTCCTCCCAGCCAGCCTTCCTCTGCAAACTGCTGCAAGCACTGCTGCCAACAGCTCCCTGCTTGCTTGCTCCTGTCACAAAGCCTGGCCATGGGAGTGGGAAATGCTATCAGGGATTCTTCAGAGAGACACACAGCCCAAACAGCTTCACTGCTTTGCCATCTGCTGTCCCTTTGCTGGTTTATGTCACCTTGATCTCCCCAGCCTCGCCTTGATACAGTTCTCTGCTACCTTAAAATCCTCTTTAAAATATTTGCCCTGTGCCCCTTCCTGCTCTAAGCTCCTGGAGCAAGTGCAGGGCTCTTGGGAGATGAACTCTGTGCTGCCCCAGGTCCCAGAGCTGCCACGTTCAAATGGAACCTCTCAGGGAGGAGCCCTCAGCTCTGGGAAGTCTCACTCAAGCACTGAGCCACTGCCAGGCAGCCTCATGTTACATGAGGCTACAGCTACACCAGATGGAACGGGCTGAGTGTGCCAGAAAAAAACTTATCAGCTGGAGTAATCCCAAAGGTAAACTGTTGATCTCACCTCTCAGGGCGCCTGGCATTGATTCCAGCCTGCAGGGTTCTCTGTGAGTCCCCTCCTGTCAGTCCAGCCAGGCAGGACACACACAACAATTACATCATTTCCTGAGGCCTCAAAAATATCCTCAAGTTTTGGGCAGAACCTTGCCACTGCACAGGCCACGGGAAGGGAGCCATGGCAGGAGCCAGTCACCCCCAGTCTGCAGGAAATGGGTGTGGATCCTCAGGAGCCAGAGTCCTGCACAGACCCTTCCCACGGGGAGGGAGAGTGGCTCAGCCTGTGCAGCTCAGGGCACAGGCACTGAGCCCTGCCTGCCCAGGGCTCCTCTCCTCTGTGCCTGTCCCCTCTCCTCACCCTCTCCCATGGCAGCACAACCCAGGATTTGCTCTTTCCTGACCCGTGCTTTTCCCTCCTGCTTGATGAGGCTACAAAGCACAGCCAGCACAGCACCCTGCAGGCATCCCCACAACCTCTCCTGGCTCCCCACAAATACTGTTTATCTCATACCCCGGGTGCTGTTGGTCAGCTCTGTAACAGATCCTGCATACCCTGGTAAAGTTTCAATTGCCATTTTCAGCCACATGTTTTCTATAACAGGTAAGCACTCAAGCCAAGAGTGTCTTCACCCACCACAGAACATCATTTTAATTACCTCAGATCATTGATTTTTATCACCAAAGCACTTCCAGTTACAGAAAACTAATGAGTAACTATGAAATCCCACGCTGAACAACCCTCCAGGCTTTCCCTGAGCTCAGGCGTCCTTGTTGGGTTCTGACAAAATTGTCCAGGGGAACAATCAAGAAACACCAAAGTGTCTGAGCCCATGCAAAGAGTAAACCCAGCCCCAGCACCTCTGCCATCTGCACAGGGCTCACCTCACAGGGGAGGCTCAGGGGTAATGATTTACATTGCTGACAGCAGTACAGGCTCATACACAAGAGCTCAAGTATTACAGTAAATTCTGAGTCAGCAGAACTAAAACTTGCAACAGCCTCCTCAAGAGACATTCCAGGCACCACTTCTGCACCTCTGCAGGTCTCCTATGACAGGGCTTTCCACACAGAAGGAAGTTCCTGGTTACCTCTCTTCAGCAGGACTTTATTTTGCTTTTTGAAAAGAGAAACAACCTCACTTTCACTTCTCGTGTGGATTTCCAAAATCCCCAAATTTCCAAAGCATACAAGTCCCAGTCCCAAGTAACAGAGCAGGAATGACCTCAGCTTTTACCATCAGCATGGCAGAGGCACACATTCCACCAGGTGCAGGGGAGAGCCTGGCCAGCACTGAGACAGTTCCAGGCAAGCACCACCCCAGGACTTGGAAACTGCCAGGAGAGGAAACAGACAGCACAACTGGTGCTCTCCCCAGTGACATTTCCAGGCTGTTACTTGGTTCCCAGGTGCCACAGCATGTACTTTGCACATGACTGAACACGTTCCTGCTGCCCCCCAGCAGCTCCCATGCTCCAGGCCCTCCCAACCCTCCTGCTTCCTGCTCTTTTGAGCAGTTCACATGTTCCTTCTCCTCTCTCCCCAAAGGCAGCTGCTCCAAGCTCCTTCTGGTTGTAATCCAATCAGCAGTGCCAGATGTCTTGTAAAATTAATTTCCTTTTAGGCTCTTTCCCATGATGCCAGATTCCCTTTTGCTCTCCTAAGCAATCCACTGTCTCACAGCCCTGCTCTGTCTCACGCAATCACACACATCATTTCCATGCAGACAAAGAAACAGACACCTCTGCACAGTCTAGGAGGAAACAGAGTGGCCAAGGAAACCTGCTGCAGATGGGCTTTGTTGCTTCCCAGAGGCTCTGCTGGGTGCGCCCTGCTGCTCCCAGGCAGTCAATGTCACCTTTTCTCTCCCAGCTGGGTCCCTGTCCCTGAGGGAAGGAGCTTGTGCAATTCCAAGAGAGCTGATGGGAATCTGGGACTGCCTTAGATCACGTTAACAGGAGCAAGCTGGGACAGCAAATCACTATGGCCCAACACCTTGGATGTGGAAAGAGAGCCCAAGGACAGCAGGACAGAGTGCAGAGCCTGCCAGAAGCAGGACCCCTGACAGAATTCCAGCAGCTTCAACAAGTCCAATATTGGACAGTTACTCCAGGCACATCTGTCCTTCTGGTCACCAGCACAGGACACAAATATTTCACATCTCAGATGTTTAGCTGCCCCCATCCCTTCCCCAAAGCACACCAAGGGAAAACCATACTTACAGGCACCAAAATCTGTTTGCAGCCAGTGTCCAACACCATGTCCTGTAACATTTTGTCTGAAATGCCACTGAACAAGGTATGTCCTGGAGGCAGACTGGCTAAGTGAAGGTTAAATAACCGTTTAAGCTCACTCAGGGTGAGCACAAATTGTTTCTTAAATGTCGACGACACAAAGGCCTTCAGTTCTTGGGCGACCCTGTCGATGCAGCCCCCGGGCAGGTGGCCATCCCCGGGCAGGTGGCCATTCACAGGCTCTGGGGGGCCCTGGCCTGGGTGCAGGCCGTTGACCAGGCCATTGTTCAGGCCCTCGTGGGCTGAGGTATCCATGGGCTCCTCCACACTCACAGGCTCCTCTTTAATGCGGATATTGGGAACATCTGTCTTGGCTGAGGTGTCCTTCGATTTCATCTCTGCCTTCTGCTTCTGCAACTCCTTCTCCAGCTGCCCGTAGTTCTGCTTGACTTTTGCTTTAGCCATGTTGACCCTTTGCTCCCCAGAAACCAGCAATGGATGAGCTGGTAAGAAACAAAAGGTACCATAAATCTCAGCAGGGCTCATAGTGAAAAAAAACCATCATCTGCTTATGTAATCTAAGGCATAAACCCAGTCTGTTGATTAAATTTTACGTTAGTTTTGGGGGGTTTTGCTGGTTTTTTGAGGGCAGTGTGTGTTTGTTTTTCTAAAGCCAAATGTTTGGGGAAGGGAGTTCCAGTCAAGGAATCCAAAGTGAAGTGTGTTTGTTCCATCACCAGGGCCTTTTCCACAATTCAGGAAACCAGCATACAGACTGCTTACACATCTCTGCTTGTGACCCAAATACTTCTTTATCCAACAACTCTTCTTTTTGTCTTTTAGATTCTCTAGTGGCTAGTGGGGCCTGGTGCAGCCCCTGCCAGAGGCAGCACCAGGATGTCACCAGGTACAGAGATGAGTGTGGAGGGGTGAACAGTGAGGAGTGTGGAAGGGTTAACAGTGAACCTGAACACCCCTGCAGCATGAGATGCACAGCATGAGAGGCTGACACCCTCTGCTTAGTGTAATTACCCAGTAATGGGGAGAAAAGGACAGGAAGGAGTTCTTTCCCATGGAATCCTGCACTTCCCCTCTCCACACCCAGCCATCCAAAGGTGAAAGGAAGGGGCGTGTTGGCAGCAGAGGAATCCAGTCCTTGCCAAAGCAAGGAGTGCAAGTTTGAGGCAAAGGCATGCCCAGCACACATGCTGTTAGCTTCTCTGCCGTTAGAATCACTAATCCCCTCCAAATAACCCAACACCTAATCCTTCTGAGCAGATCAGACACAGGGTATTGAAATGGATTCATATGCTCCTTTGTCAGTTCTGCTTACACTCCTCAATTGCTCCAGTGTCTGGCACTGAGCCAAATGTCCAGTTAAAACTCTGGAATCTCAAGTTTTCACAATCTTTTAGGATTTTGGAGCAGCTACTTTAATACTCTCACTGGCACCACAGTGGAGAAGGATGTCAAAACCAGACAGCTTCACACCTCCTTACAGCCTCCTGCCATCACATTCTGCAGTAACTGTCTGGCCCTCAACCACACCAGAGAGCCCCCTGCAAATCAGGGAAGTAAAAAATCACCTCATTCACATTAAGTTGCATAAACATTAAATTGAGAGGTAAGAATTACTTGTGCACTGTCTGTCTGTCCTCCCTTCAGGAGTTGGTTACACCCCACAAGCTGCCTTAAATGAGCAAGTGGGTAAGAGAACCAGCTGATTTTACAGTGTCAAACAGTGAGTCCCCAGGGCCACAGACTCCTCCTGGCTCTGCTAAAAGGATGCCACAGTAGCTGGTGCCACCCCAACTTTAATTACATTAGTACAGACCAAGATCTGTCCTAAATATTCCAGAGGAAATAATAAGAAAGAAAAGAGATTAAACAAAACCAGTCTCCACCACATTCAAAACCAGAGAGGAACTCCAAAACATCACTCAGGAATATGGATGGGCAGATGAATACACACAAGTGCTTCAACATGATCCAAGCACAATTCCAATTACCTGATTGTGCCTCTTGTTTCTTTGGTGTCAAGTGCTCCTTTAAGAGATTATAGACCTTTTCTAATCTGAAAGACAAAGACACAATATTTCAGGACAGTTTCAGTTGTTATGTCTGCACGCATGGGCACTGTAAGGGAGAAACTTGGAGGCAATACAAATCAGATTATCTATCAGTGTCTATAGAACCTTTGTACTAAACAGTTCTTTGCTTTTAGCTTATTCCCCAAAATACAGTAAACTATTTACTTGGCCTGAATGCCCATCCACAGCATCTGTTGCCTCTGAACTATATCTGGATGCTTCTTAACAAAATCTTCATCGTAAGGGAGCATGAACTCCCAACCTTTGTTTATTCTTGCCACAGACATGTGCTCTAGGAAGTCTTTCACATCTTCTGGGCAAAGCTAAAAGAAAAAGAAAAAGCATAAATAACATGGAAGCCAATTCACACAGGACAGATGCAGCAACGGGCATTGTGCATGAGACAGGAGAGCTGGGCTGATTTGGTGTATATGGAGAACCTCCATGGGCACACACCCAGCTAAATCAGAGATACTCATCCTGCTCTGCAGCACCAACACTTTCACACACTGTTAAAAGCCCAGGACTTCAGAGAGCAGTGGTGATTAATCACCCCAGAGTCAAATAGCTCATGGCATGTTTTGCAAAGAAAAGGGAGTTTCCAAACTGAGATGAAAAGGCTCTATGGGGAAGAGAAGCATATTCTACAATGTTAATCTTAATTTAGAGCTGCAGGCCAGACACATGCTGCACCTACACATGCCTAGCTTTTATGCAGCACTGGTTCTTGCATTCCAAAAATAGATGGTCTGTGCATAAACTGACTTGTGTTTTATCATTTTAGTGCTCTTTAAAGAATTTGGGATTTGTTGTTTTGACTTAATGTTTCTCATTCATTTGCCACTTTTAACAGAATGTTCAGGTGCCTGAGTTGCTTTAAAGTTTTTACTCAATATTGTAACTGGCAAATGCCAACAGAAGAGTTGCTCTTAAGACACCCAGAGCAGAGCAGCTACTGTGGGCTGTGTAAGCTCCTTCAGTCAGCTCAATTCAAACTGTGCCCAGCTTTCCACTGAAACACAAGAGAGGACCTGATGCATTCCAGTGGCTCAGCTACAAGCCCAGTCTTGGAGTTGTGGAAACTTGTGGGAGCTGCTCAGAATGTTTCTCTCTAGAAAGAGTAAGACATTATCTATACCTGTTCCAAACGGAGAGCAAAGCAGGCAGTGTGAGAGGAAAAACTTGCAGCAGCATCCACTATCTACACCCACACAATGCCTAGCAGCATTTGGCCAACTTATCACCACCTTTGGATTTAGGAAGAAAAGGAAACCACTCACTTTTGTAACTGCTGCTACTTCCTTTCTCACAACCCAGCGGTCCTGTGTGAACTTCCACATCTAGGAAGGGAACAAAAAAGAAAAACCTAATAACTGCATGTAGCTTTACTGAAGTTGTAGCAATGACCCTGTTTAACGATGTTACCACAAAGATAGAACTCCTATTCCTTTCAAGAATGTAGGAGTAAGTAATTCTCAGCCAGCCAGAGGAAAAACATTTTCTGGCACCTTCCGTCCTCAAATAGCCATGAACACAGGCCCAAAAGCTTTGAGAGTCCATGGTGTGCCTTGGCAAACCTATGACTACAAAAGCTATGAGGAATCTCTTGAACTCAAACTCCATTTAGTTCCAAAATAAAAAAGAACCCCAACAAAACCACTGCAGTGATGCTGGGATCCCAGAAGTCACTTCTCACATATCTCATCAACAGCCTAGAGACACTCTCCATGGGGTCTTACATAGGGGCCTCTGGAGGCTGATGACTGCTGCCCTTCAGCAGCACAGAGCCCCTACAAAGTGCCTGTTCCCTTCTTCCATCCCCATCACAGTCACCTACAGTTATGCCAAGATGTCCTGTCACTCACACACTTGTCCCCAAGTAGGGGACAGCCAGGTGCTCTGCACAGCAGCTCCTGAGGTCCAAATCCTGAGAGGCAGCTGCTGAGGGCAGGCTGACAGGACTTGGGCAGAACACTGCCTGAACATGACCTTTCATTTCTTCCTGTCTCTATTTAAGTAAGCTACAGCCTCTTTCAGGCTGTGTGTTGTTAAGAATCCAAAATCTCATTACTGACAATTTCTTCCTGCCCTGTGATGTCATCCATGCCTCCTTCTCTCCCATTCAGCTTCTCTCTGCCCACAAACACACATACCCAATCCACTCACTTTAGGGCACAGGTCATTTCTGTTTTAAAGCACAGGAAGTCCATAAATGTTTTTTGAACTTACTAATTACTTTACACAAATATGTCCAGGGAAATAAAGTTCACTTTTTAAGCTAGCACACATTTTCTCCACAGATGCAATACAGCATTATATACTATTTCTAAGTCTTAAAACCACACATTTCTCTTTGTCTGAAAGCCAGAAATACTGATCCTTTCTATTTTCTAACATTTTAACTTTTTCCTTCTTGTAGAATTAATCAGCAAATTATTTGCCTTTAAGCTAAACACAGATCCATTTCTCATGGGAGGTATATCTGACACAATTCAAATGAAAATAATGTATCTTTTAATCCTAAATATGAAAACAGTATTCCTTACTTAACTGAGCATAATAATTCTGGTCCCTGAACTTTATGCACGACGTGTCACCTAATCTGCTGTGTCCTAAACACTTATGTCACTGGGTCACACCTGAATCCAGGTCTCCATATGGCAGTGTCTTGGGCAGACATCAAGAGACAAGGAAAAGTCAGTTTCAATCACCATCAGTTTGATCTTACAGCAATACTGTAATACCCTTAAAGTCTCTTGCACAGCATTCTCCTGTTCAGAGCTAAACCTCATGAACAAACTGCAAAAACAGTCAGGTCTAACTGAAACAAAGGAGAGCTGTGCACTCATCAGATTTGCTCTGGTGGGGCAGAAGCCATAAACTGATTATGAACTTAGAAACCACTTAGGAACTTAATTCCTTCCATGGTTAGTGAAAATAAACACAATGCAAAGGTTGTTCCTTTTTGCTGTGGTTATGTGTGTGTTTACAAGACCTGTATTCATTTCAACTTCCATGTGCAGCTACTGCTCACAAAAGGTGCCTGGGAACAAAGTCCTTTCACTGATTAGCAGCCCTAGGGAATAAAGTCCTTTTTAAAGATCAACAGTGCATGCTCAGGGAGTACAGGGCTTACCCACACTGCCCTCCTGAGCCCTCAGTCCTGAGCCCATGGAAATAGAACTGGAGAAACAAGCACTTCATTATCCAGTCCTGGCTGTTCTGCAAGCCCCACATTGTGGGGGCAATGTGATAGTGCTCTCCAGCATGTGTTACAAAGGGATGAATGCTGCTAATGACAGATGATCTGAACCTGCCAGGCAGACACAATGTGAGCCTACACCAACACTCCCATGGCAGACTTGTAACAACATCTTCAGGATTAAAGCACAAACAACCTCCTTGGAGAAAACACCTCACTGCAGTAGAGCAGAAGAGTTTTGCAATGCTGTGACCTCCCAGGCAAGCTTCACCTGTGTTTTCCTTTAAAAGCAACAAACACTTTTATACTTACAACAAAATCTCTCCCTCTACAGAGCACTTCTGCAGGAACTCCACTATGGGGACTAGAAGTATCTTTCGGGTAGAGAACATCACTGTTAATTAAAAAGGAAGAGAAATTAGTTACTAGGTACTCCAGAAAAATGTCATTAGTGAAGATTAACATAACAAACATGCCCTCCCTGTTCTGCAGTTAAATTATACCTTTATCCAAAGAGTGGTTTTCATTAAAAGCATTAACATTGGTGTAATTACACCACTGCAATTACAGTAGTGCAGAAAGGCTTAGACCAGCAAAGCACAGCCTTATGGCAAGCAGGTGTGTGCAACACAGCTACAAGCTCTGCTTTGTTCTTGCAAAGCCTACCCTCCCTTGGTTCTGTGTAAACAAGACTAGAATGATCCTAAGAAGTGCTTAGGCTAACCTGATATGCAGCCTTAAAGGCAGCATTTAGCCAAAACGTTGACTAAACGTATGGGGGGAAGAGAGTTTTTTATTTCCTTCCCAGCAATCAAGGGTTTAACAGAACAATATTACAAAATGCCATACTCGAACTAACAGCCCCAAGACCAACATTACTCTGTGTCTGTGTCCTTATCTGCTTGCAGGGCCAGCTGATGACATGTGTTCCCAGCCTCTCCAAAGCCCCATGGCAACTCAGGTTCATGATCTTGATCCTACCCAGGCCAAAGAAATGGGTCCCCACTCTGTTCAAAGCTCTGATGTGTGCTGCTCTGTGCCCAAACACCCCATCCACTGCAGATCCACATATCCTCTTCGGACTAGTAGCAAAGAATCAGTTATAACCTAAGAACAAGCTGAATGCTAATATACTGTCTTTTAACTTGCTCACAGCTTTCTCCTGTAACAGCTGGAGGGACAGCAAGGTTGCTGTAAAACCTGGTCACATTGCTAGTACAGGCCTATACCACAATAGCTGAAACATCCTGCTGGCACACTTGGACTGGCAGCTGATGCCATTCATCTTAACACAGCTATTCCAGAGATTGTAAATCTCTGCATGCAGGGCTCCACCCAGATAAAAAAAAATTATACTGCATTTTAGACTTCAATTCCCAATAGGATGCTCTATCCTAATACACAGGAAGATGATACAGACTCCAATTCATGTGGTACGCTCAGTACCCCCATGCTTGATTTATTGAGTAATGCTTTCTAGAGGGTAGTTTTCAGCTGACAAGAGCAGCATCCACTGATGAACAGCAACAGGGCTGCACAGAGATCCTTACAGGACTGAATTTTGCTAAGAAATACTATAGCTGACATTGGTTTAGTTTTCTGTATTTCTATTTGACGCTAATCTCTGGAAGAACTCAGAACAGCTCTCTCACAAAAGAATGTGGGTGCAGACATCAAAAAATGCCATAACTCAGATGCAAACACAGACTGCATCACTGCTCAGCCATCACCCCACTTGGGACCGCTACTGAGGCATTATCCTTTCACAGCAGCCCTTTGGATATGGAAGAGCTGACTGCACTGAGAGCAGACAACATGAAAAGAAAGGTTTGCAGAGCTGCGAGTTGGGAGGGCGGGTGTTTTGGGCCGGGAAGGCGGGCACACAAAGCTCGCGGTGCCGGCGCGGTCCCGGCTGCTGCCCGGAGCAGACCCGGAGCGGTCCCGGCGCGGTGCCGGAGCGATCCCGGCGCGGTGCCGGAGCGGTCCCGGCGCGGTGCCGGAGCGGTCCCGGCGCGGTGCCGGAGCGGTCCCGGCGCGGTCCCGGCGCGGTCCCGGCGGTGCCGGAGCGGTCCCGGCGCGGTCCCGGCGCGGTCCCGGCGCGGTCCCGGCGCGGTCCCGGCGCGGTGCCGCGGACAAAGCCGGGCCGTACCTCTTCACCACCCAGTTTCCCTGGACCAGCAGCGCCACCTGCTGCACGCAGCGCAGCACGGCCGTGGGGTCGGTGCCCGAGCCCAGCAGGCTCAGCAGGTTGGCGAACGGCATCACCTTCACTGCAAGGCAAACACAGAGTCTCAGACAGCGCTCGCACACCCAGGAACGGGGATTCTGGGGATTTCTGGAGATGTCTTTCCCCAAAGATTTATTTTGGGGAAAAAAAGAAAGCCTTAGTTTTACTCAGTTTCACTCCCCTGTGCTATAGGCATCATCTGTTCTGAAAGTATCTGCTAGTGTTGAAGCAGAGTTGACTGGCTGAACTGGTCACAAATTAATGTATTAAAAAAAAAATTTTTAAAAACCCCAAAACCTATGCCTTTGGCAATATCTGTAAGCAGAGATACCTGACAAGGCAGGATGCCCCTGAGGCAAAATCGTCAGGATTTGCTCTCATCAGAGAGTAATCCTGAAGAGACAAAATAAAATTCCTAAGTGACACTCATTAAGTGTGTATCGTTAAAACTTCCCAGAAAATGCCAAAGTGCAGGCTGTACATGCTCAGACCCCACATTCCAGGCGATACTTGCTGAAATAAGTGTATCCAGAAAGCTATCAGCAAATCAGAAATTTTTCTAAGTTGATGGCAAGTCACCAGATCAGCCAGATCAGCTGTCACTGCTCTTTTCAGGGAAAGGCTTGGGATTTAGATCCTTCAGACAATCAGAGAGCCAGTCAGTCTGTCTGGTGGGGTGACAGAACTGGTAATACTGGGAAGGCACCTTATCTGAGGCAGCCAGAAGCCACAAAGTGAAGTGCAAATGTATAACAAAAGCTACAAACCATTCTTCATCAGGATCTTGATCTGATCAGCAAGGGGTAAAGTTCTCAGCTGGGCCATAGAAAGCACATTGCTTGGAGCCATTGGTTTGTCACTGCAGATAAACAAACAGATTTGCAGCCCATGAAAAGGAGAAACCAGCCAATGTGGACTTTGAACATTATGTAGGAACACTTACTTCTCTTCCTCTATGCTTGGAGGCATCAGCATCATTAAATATTCACTAGAAGAAAAGGAAACACATTCTTTAAAATGCTTGCCTTGGGGCTTTCCAGGCTTAAGTACAGTAATTTCTCAGAGTAAACCTGCTTGTGTGAATCTACAAAACAAACAGCCTGAAAAGAGCTCTCCCTTCCACTCCCACCTGGTCAGAATTAGTAAAAGTTACTGACATTCATCTGCCCAAGGAGAGAGTATGAAGTAAATGTGAGTCAGAATCCCAGCTCTTTTGTACAGCAGAGGTGTCCAAACAGAGGATCTGCACAAGGAAATACATTAAACACAGGTGCTCTGACAGCCATCAGCGGGGTCATGCGAAACCCCACAGAGAGAATCAGGCCAGCAACAAGCAAAATTTCTGTCCCACTCACGCAATTACCAGTGTCTGTGAGAAAGAATCAGATCCAAAAGACTCTTCAGAACACCTATCACTGATTTACTGATGTTAAATGTTAAGAAAAACATGCCCATACCATTACCAGTGCCAGACTCTGCCACTTCACTATTACTTGGGCCATGGCTGTCCCAGATGACAGAGAAGCACTGACTGCATTATGCAGGGCTCCTGTAGAGCTGCAGTCACCAAGAAACAGACACAAACACCTTTCAAGTAGTTTCAGTTGTCCCCACAAATCACAAAGGGAAGTTTTATAAGATTTGCTAACAATGGAAGTTATTGGCTTCAGAGTATTAATTTATATTAACCAGAAGAAGCTTTTAATTTTCCTTTGCAGTATTCACTGTCCAAATAATGTAGGGTTGTGATAATGTACAAGAAGCTATAACCCTGAGTAAAAACAAGAGGTTTTAATCTCAAGAGTACAGGGAAACAAAGAAAGTAACCGCAGTAAGATGAAAGCTAGTTTGTTTCTGTGGTTTTTTTTGAACAATTCAACTCTTATCATACATAGGATTTTCAAAGAGCAGATTTTTAAAGAATCTACCTGCTTATTACTCTGAAAACAATCCCAACTAATAATTGCCATTTCTATAGGAAACCACCAAACCATTACCTGGGAGATTTAATTAATTCTGTGTTTTCAGCAAGCCCATGACCTTGACTAAATAAATACTGGCGCTCGTGTTCAGAACGGCTATCCTGGAAATAGGGAAAAGACAAGAGTCATTATCACATACTGAAAATATACAAAATGCCAGAGAGCTGGATTTCTCATTCCAAACTATGACCACCCTGTCATCATTACACCACTCAAGTGTTCCACCTCACTAACTGATGTTCTGTTTTCACTTTGTATGATGCTCATGTGATGTGGGAACATTTCCCTTGCTATGCCTTTGAAACCTCCTGACAGACATGCATGAGTCAGCCAAACAGGATTTCTCACACCTGACTGAATAGGTTTCCCACGTCTTTCCCAAAATCCAGTTTATAATCCAAGACCTAAGTGATTCTTACACTCAGACCCCCCCCTTATATTTGTCCAGCTCTCAGTTTTGAAGTGTGGAGACCCCAAAGCATTATCCAGCAGAGGAGATACAGAGCACTGCGGGGTCTGTTCCAGCCTACAGACCTGCTCTTCATTGTCTTTTGATGATTCCTTGATTCCCATGGGCCCAGATTTAAAAACAGTTCTGGATTTGGCTGAGCCTTCAGGCCCAGGCAGCCTCCTCAGGAGCCAGCACACACATACCTTTAAGCCATAATAATGCAGGTGAACCCAGTGCTCTTCTGCTTGTCTCTTCTGCAGGAACTCATAGGACTGAACACGTCGCTGCCGAGCTTGTTCGGTCTCAGGGCGGGAGAATCGGACCTAGAAGATTTGGGCATCATTCAAAACAGCCCTAAAACCCTCGGAAAAAACCCATCTGCATTACTGATTTGATGTATCAGTAACAAGCTAGGGGCCCTAGCCCCAGTGAATCACCCCTTGCTCCCAGTGCCATCTTTATGCCTATGCAACAAGGGCGAGTCCACCTAGCCTTCCCCACCCAAGCCCAGGGTCAGCAGGACTAGCTGAGGTTTGCTGTCCTTTCATTTCACTCTGAATTGTCAAGCTTTCTTGTGAACTGTTGCCTGAACCAGCATAGAAAGGAAAATGTGGACATACAGTAATTTGCTTAACATCATCTTCAGCTTCATCCTGGGATGAATCACCACCTGCCAGAAAACAGAAAAATAAACACACCACTGCAGTGAAAGAGCCAAAGCCAGCCTGGGGGCCCATGCAGGAAGAAAGCACACTGAGAACTCCATGTGCATGGGTTCAATCCCAGTCTGCCAAACTATGCCACGTATGACAGCACCACACTGCTCCTGTGATGCTGGTGTGACAGGACACCCTGTTGCCATGACCTTTCCAGTGGCAGTGGTGACACAGTCCCCACCACTACCTTTTGTCACTACCCAGCACCTCCCATCCCTCTGCCAATCCCCCACACTGCGCCAATAAAAGCATTTAGGTAAAAAAAAACAAAATCAGTGAAACAATCTGGGAAATGGCCTAATAATGACTGTGTTGTTAGAATAAACACCTTCAGAACAGAATTACTCTTATCAGTCACATTATAAAGAGAACTTTTATCTCACCTCCCCTAAGAAAACACAGTTGTGGAGAATTTACCTTCATTAGCAGCTTCTCTTTCTCGGTGTTTTGCATCAGCCTTGTCCAAGTAGGTGAAGCTCGGCCTCAGCTGAAGAATTCCATGTAGTGGAGTCAAATGAAGTTCACCTGAAAAAGAGAATTAATGTTGGTTAAAATTGATTTTTTTTCCACTGCACAAGGACACAACTTTTCATTATCTCCCTGTCTCTGTAAAGCCACAGCTTCAACTGAGCATAAATATTTAATACAGCAAAACGTAAAAAGGGATTGCAGTGAAAAATTCATCCAGTGCTCAGGATTTCAAGGGAATATGAAAGCCAAGACTGGTTTCTGTTATTTTGCCTGTTGTGATGAAATCAGATCTTGTAGAGAGCCACATTCTGTCACAGGCCTGACCCATAGTCCAGAAGACCCCTAGTAAAATAGTCATCACTGAAAACAGTCTACATATTGTCATCTCAAATGACCACCAGACCAAAACTCTGTGATGGCCTGGGCAGTCAGGAGAGGGACAGAAAGTACTGAAGAGGAATTCTGGAGGCATTTACAAACCCAGGGTGTTCTTACATTATATTTACAATTTTGCTAGACCTACTCAAGGACACTTGGGACACTGATCAGGGAAAATATTCCTTTCTCTAAAGACCCATCAGTCAATTAAAACCTAGGCCGAAAAGAAAGATCAAATAGGTCTTATCTTAACACTGAAATGAGTATATTTCAGTGATGTGAGGGTTAAGCAAAAGAAACTTACCTTTTTTATAAACAGCAGCTGCATAGCGGGAAACATTACTGGCAGCTTGGGAAGAGCAGAAAGTTTGCTTGTCCATCAGCTTCCTGCAGACAGAGGAGGGCAGTGAGATGGCACTCCACAGGCAATGTGGCATGCAGGTGCCAAAACTCTGAAAGCACCAATTCTCAAAATGGACTCTCAACAACTCTGCACCAGACAAATATCCATCATTTCTGTCTGCAAATCTGAATTCATGATGCACCCCAAAAACCAAAGGTTACTCTCAAGAATACTTGCTACAGAACAGTGTCCAAAGTAGCCCCTGTAACTGTACAGCCACTGGTGGACACACAGATACCTGTGCTCACCCCAAAAAGGAAAGGAAAGCAAAGAGGACACCTACGAGGAATAGGTGCTTGTTTCATCTGTACATGTGCCATCCACGTTGAGAGCGATCTGCTCTCCCTTGCTGCGACAATAGTTAGGATTCAAAGTATCAATGGCCATTTCGAGTTCAACCTAAAGAATATCAGGGAAAGACAGCTAATTACCATGGCAAAACCCCAAACATACCAATTAAAACCCAACCCCACAGTTGGGTTTTCTAACATTTCCACAGGTTTACAGCAAATTTAAGTACATAAGCAGCATCATTCAAATCCACAGGGCAAATCTCACACAGAGCTGAACAGCACATAGATGGGTCTGGTACAGTGAGGTCATTTAAACAAGCTGGAGATACATAAACTCCCATGTACGTGAACGGGATCAGGAAAAGCAAAGTTCTTTAGGCAGCCCTGAAATACACATTCACTTTGCTGGATTCCTTCCATGACTCTATCAGTCTAATTTACTTATCAGTACAGATCAGGTGCACAAGCAACCGCCTTCAAGCCTCCCCATCACCAAGGAACCATTCAGAATCCCTCACAAGATGGATGTCCTCCTAGTTTGGCTACCAAAAATACAAAGTAACTCTGTCCTCTTCAGAGGCAAAGGCCTCGATTCTGCTAATTCAGACTGCAGTGCTTTGCACTGACTTCAGTTACTCCTGACTTTCACTTGTCAGAGCACTCTAACAAGCTTCAAATCTTTAGTTATAAGAACTATTCATCCCCACTTCAACTTTAAATTTCAGACAAATGTCCAATAATAAGCATTCTCCTGCATAATATTCCTAGTTATATACTATGACAATACAGCACATACTCTTCTTCAGGGTGTGTCAAAGCCCTTAGAAATTTGCGTATCACAGCTACCGTCTTATTTTTTCTTTCCCTTTATGTTATTCATAAACTGAACTAGTTTCAAATCCCTGGATGAGGCAGCATATTTACAAAGGTTTGCACAGGGCTTACAGTGCAAATGTTTGCTGAATTTAATAAAAGACTTCATGAACACAACATGCATTCTAACTCCAAAGTTCACTGAAGCACTTCCCTTAACCATTTCCCAGAATCAAACTCTAGTAACACACCCATCTACTGCTGCAGTTTTGAAATAAGATATTGTAAAATAATAGCCAGATTTCTGGGATACATTTGCAAGCAAGTGCAATGACTGTGGCTTTGGCTATACTTTACCTGTACTGCCCCAGTGATTTCAAAAGGACTCCTGATGATTCACTGCCAGGCAAGAGAGAAATCAAGACTTGCACTGACATGGAAAGACAGAGGATGGCTCCAAGGCTCAATCCTTCTTCAACCCTTCTCTAAATACTGTGAAGACCTTTTCATTCAAGCTCCTTTCACACAAGCACCCACAGACTGAATTAGCATTAGTAACTACATTTCCCTGAGTGGTTCTGTTTTCTGTTAAAATAGTAGCTTTCCCACCATGATTTATAACCTTTTATTCTAAATTCTACCTTACAGACACAGTAAAAGACTCTTCATTCCTTCAAGCACAGAAATCTGGTCCTGCAAGTAGCTGCATGGTTAGAACAGCTCAACAGCACAATGTGCTTTTCTTAAGTACATTCTGCACATCACAGAAAAACTTTTACAGACTGGACTCAAATGATGACCAACCTTTTGCTGCTTTGGTTTTATCTTCGCTGACAAATGTGTAACATCATCGTAGGTCATGGAAGCTGGACGAATGGGATACTGGAAAACAGATAATTTCATACACCCCTCTTCTTTGGAAGATCAAAGAATTTCACAGAAATTAACTCAGTTTCTCCTGTCCCCTCACATGCAGATCTACTTGCCAGATCTCAGAGACAAGACACCAAGAACAGACATTAATTGACTGATTTGTGAGTCATCAGGGGATTTGGGAGCATGACCTAGAAAGTCTGCTGTTTTCCTCCCAGCCCTCTGCTTTTGTCACTTCACAACCCTCCTCCTGCCCCTCACACACCACAATAACCTGTAAGACAGGAAAACAGCCCCACACATTAGTCCAGCAGAAAAAGAAAACCTTATCACTCAGCCATTAATTCTCAGTAGAGTTATTAGAAGAAAAATATCTATGGGTTTATACAAGTAAATGTTAGCTTAGAAAGTACAGGCCACATGTTGCTGATCAGGAGAGCAGACCCAGGTTTAGCCACATGGGTCTCTCTTCTGACCTCTGGGAATGCTGAGAGGACAGAGTGGTATCCCAGTGAGATCTCCCAGCCACAGCAGCATCCTGCTAAAGCTGCCAGGTCTCCAGCACACCCACAGGCTCCATCACCAACCAACCTCACTCCTGCCTCCAAACTGAGATCCAAACAGGTTCTCTATATCCAAGACCTTGGCAGACTGAAGCACTAGGTTATGCTCTTCACGTTTATTTTAAACAAACTATCACTGCACAGTAGTTAACTGAAATACCTGAAACAGGTAGAGCTTCTCCAGTAGACTTCTGGCCAGGAACACGTCAATCTAAAAAGCAAAACAAGTCAATTTCATCAGATGCCAGCTGTAATAAAAGTATAACCCTTAGAGCTCAAATACTGACAACATTAGCTTTTCATGATGAACTCAAATATAAAACAGATTAGTGACTCTCCCGTCAAAAGTTTCCTCTCTGCTGACTTTGACACAATTTTCTGCAGTTGGCCTTTTTAAAAAACTAATCTAAAAATCCCACTACAAAGAGGCAGAAGACAGTGGCTCTAGCTGTGTTTTTCCTCTCTAAGGAAACTTGGCAAACACATGTGAAAGAGGAATTTTTTCCTCCAAGGATCTGAAGCAAATCTGTTATCACAATTATAGAAAGAGGAGGAAGTTCTCTGTTTGGCAGCACAACTAAAAGGTAAGTTAGTTACTGGTATTTTGGCATAAAATCTTTTTAAATTAGACAAGAGACACCCACATCCTCAAGCTGGTTCAATACTTGCATTTGGCCATCAGAACTGAACATGCACAGATGTATCATGAATAAGACACACGGAAGCTGCCATTTCAGATACACTCCTGACAATTGCCACGCCTTTTCTCATGGCTTTTCACCTTCTAGGGATTTGCCCTTCCTTGTGCTTCTGGTGTGTAAACTCACATATCAAGTGACAAGACTGTGGCTTTTTCTTGGGATACAGCAGTCCTTTAAAGTCCAGACTCAACACAAATCCTTACTTCAGAAGAAGGCATGAACACTGTAGATTCATGTTTAACAGGTATTAGCTCATCATAGTAATTCCAATTTTTTCAGCTCCCAGAGATATGCAATGGAGTTCACTGGAAGCACACAAGGGTAGAAGCAAATTCTCCACCTCCTCTTCTGCCATGGACAGATTACAAAGGGTGAAAAACCTGAGCTGCATCTGCCAACATGGACAAGACTATTCTGACAAAACAGATAACATGAGCCATATACTTGGCCCACACTACATCTTTCTTTGTGCAGCCCCAGCCATTGGTAATAACACAACCACTGATGCTGATGACACATTGTTTCAGCAATGTAGGAACACTGGGAACTGTAGTAATAAAAATAATAAAAAATTCTCATGTACCATCACTGTTGCCACAATGCACTTTTACCTCTTGTATAATTGGATCATCTTCTTCATTTGCCATGCTAGGATAAAACAAAGCTTTTTCTTGGCTTATTCCTTAGCACAACCTGAAAGAAAACAGGAACGTCATATGAATCATTTCATCTGTGTCACATACCACATGCAGCCTAGAGTATTGTTCAAGTTAACTTGGTTCCTTTCAGTGATAATCTGTTTAGTCTGTATTTTGAAGGAATGTATGTGTTTGCATTAACAGGTCCCTGACAGTCAACCATCTTGACCAAAGGCCACAAAATTCTAGAGACGAGCAAATGTATCAAAAATAGGTAAACTGCTATAACTTCTGTGAAAACTGCAGTAATTAAGAAAGCCCTGAACTAGCCCTAGGGAGGGAAAGACAGCCTTTTGCACTTGCATAAAGTGTATCTTTTTTCACTGTGTAACAGTAACACACGGGTGGCAGCTGTTTTCCAGCCACAACTGGCCCTGCAGGGTCACTGTCTGGGATATTCCAGTCTGGGAATACCCTCACTTTGATTTCATCTCCCTGCCAAACTGCAGCCTTGTCTCCTGACCTGCCACTGTACTGCTAAACGAGAGCTCCAGAACACACTGCTCAGCCTTTCCTGGAGTCCTCCAAAACCAGCAGAACAGCAGATTTTTCTTTGTAATACACCAACCCTAATGAAAATAAGACTCTGATATTAACTGAGGACTGGATACTCTGGAACAAAAGTTCATTATGTTCAATCCAGTGCTGGAGTCAGTGTCGTGCCTGGTTCAGACCTCTGAATAAAAAATGATCTCTCAGCTAAAGCAACAATAGGTTTTCCCTGCTGAAATCAAACAAAAGGATTTACAAATTATTTGGGATGCCACTGAAACAGTGTTAAGACACTGTTAATCAGCCAATACTGGTCAAGATAGTCATAAAAAAAATATGCCTATTACAAACTGACCAAGGAAAGTTTTAGCAACAAAGATGATCAGGCAAAGAAACAAGAGCTGTGTTCAGGAACTCTCCCTCATTGTCCTTACTCCTTGAGGACAGCTTGCCTCTTTGCTGGACCTCCTATGGAGGAAGAGAAAGAGAAACAAGCACCATCCAGGATCAGCTGGGAACCGAGCAGTTGGGAAAGAAGGAACCCGGCATCCATGTGACATCTAGAACAATGGCATTTTTTCAAATACTCACGCCATAACACAATTTAGGCAGCTCGGTATATTTCAGCTGACATACAGGCTTCTCAAACATCACACTAATGTACACACAGTTATCTAAGAAACCTTTCAGAGAGACTAGACATTCTGGATACAAGTTTTATTAACATCCATTCAGGCTTACAGTGTTTCTGCTATTCCACCTAGAAATATAATTCTGTACTTTTCATTTACAGACTCTCTGCTACCAAAAAGTGCCCCTCCCAGTACTGAGCTGCCATTTTCCATTTCTTTATGCACCACCATATCCCAGGGTCTTTGTACCATACATATGTATCCACAAATTTATGACTCAGTATTTCAGATTATTTGCTATCTGAAATAATTTTGTAGAAACGCAAAACACCTTCACAGCAAAAAGTCAGTACCTTAACCACAGGCTGGGCTGTGAGCAAAAGCCTGAATATGTGATATCTGACTGATACCAGTGTTTTCTGTGATCAGGGACCCAGTTATTCCCAGAAATACACATGAATATGTTTTAAAGAAATGAAGTTTGTCAGTTCCATTTTTGCTTTCCCCGCTCACGTCCCCAGGTGGCCCAACACCTGACAGCTCTGCAGACATGGAACAACTGCAGTCTGCACTCAGCACAGGACTGATGGTGGGAGGATGCCCAAGATGTGTGAGGACATGTGGTAACACCCAAAAGGTGGGACACTTGGGCCCAAACCCTCCTTCCTCACACCCCTGAGAGAATTGGGAACCACATTTCCCTTCCTGACAGCCTGCATGCCAAGCATCTGCTAGGCTTGCTCTCTCTCTTCTGAGAAAGTTATTTCACTTTTGAGAAGAGAAATTAAGATTCCCTGGGCTAAGGAAGGACAGAGAAACTTACCCTGAAGGACCCGGTCTCTGACCCCTCACTGAACACTGTTTATGCAATTAACACACAAAATCTCTTTGTGAATCCACATGTCACTACTCAGGGGAAATGCTGTATTACAGAAACTCCATTTTTTTTAGAGCTGTAAAGACAAAGCACGACTACAGATCCTTTTACTGGAAAGTGAGACTGACACATCTATAAATAGGAAGCAGTGTGTCCCAGCACAACTTATAATACTCATGCAACTGGAAGAAATCCTCTGAATCAGAATGAAGGCATGCAGACACAATCCTATGTCTGATATGTACATATACGTAGAGTGGTGCTAATTTCCACATTTCTCATATACATATATTTATGATACCACAAGAGTTTGATTCCATTCCACAGAATAGAATCAAACATTAAGAGGCAGCAGACTTGGTCAGCAGGTTCAAAC
The DNA here is from genome assembly GCA_013399835.1 of Leptocoma aspasia. Lineage (NCBI taxonomy): Eukaryota > Metazoa > Chordata > Aves > Passeriformes > Nectariniidae > Leptocoma > Leptocoma aspasia. Next base: position 323,407 of record VXAX01000975.1, on the reverse strand, counting down.
TTCTTTTGGTAGAACTGTTCTCTTTTAAGAGGGACTTTCCTTTAAAGTGCACATCAAAGTATCATGTGAGTTATTACTGTGAGTTATTAGTTCACAAGAGGGCAACAGATATAAATCTTCTCATTTCTCCTGCAAAGTGACCGATGCAAGGACCAATTCATGAAACTGCTCATTAGCTGCCCATAACACCATCGATGTAGGAGCAATGAAGAAAAATGTTGTGGTTAAAGAACTGTAAAAATCAGTGATGAAGCAACTGAATCCTGCATCTCTCACTGAGCTTAGAAGGGCATTTGAGTATTAGAGATTTAATTTTATTTTACTACCAAAGACTTAAATGTAACTCTAAGAAGGTAAATTGCAAACCTGCACATCATTTGACACACAGACTTTTAGTCAGGCCTGCAAGAAATGCTCCAGTATTTCACTTTTACCTAAATTTGTCAGTAATAATGGACTCCCCAAAGTGCTAACACTGAAACCTGAAATATTCTTCATATAATCATGCAGGGCCAAGGAAAGGCCAAGAATTCCTGCTGGATCAGTACCTGAAAGTATAAATGCTGAAACAGCACCGTGGGAAAAGTGCCATCTCCTGAATCACTACCACTACTAACTCTGGCACCCGGGCTCCTCTAGAAGGGGCTCTGAGCAACCCTCTAGCTCAGGGTGGCCCATGGCACACAGCAAAATGGAAGCTGCAAAAAGAGGCTGAAGCACCTTCCATACATTTACGGTAATTATAATTTTGACCCAATTACTTGATTCATTTTCTCCTCGCCTGCAAGCAGCTTTGCACAGTCATCTTCTGGCAGTGAACCCAAGAGGGCTCCTCTGCACCAGGACCTCTCTCTGGAGGTGATGTCACCGAAGCAAACCTTTGGGGTTTAACAGATTATGCATCAAGCATAAACCTTTCTTTCCCACCTCACCCCGCGTGTAGCACAGGACGTGCCAGGCCTGTGCTGCCAGGAGCAGGGGTCAGTCCCGCCGCCCTGTGACACCCCGGGGCAGGTCGCGGTGCCCGGCCCGGGCTCCCCGCGGGCAGCGCTCGCCGCCGGACGCGGCTCCGCACTCGTGGCTCGCCCTCTCCTGCCACATCAGCCTGGCAGCGCAGGGGGCCCCGCGGAGAGGCCACAGCGAGCCGCCCGAGCCGCCCTGACCGCGGGGACGAAGCGAATCCCCCCGGGCGGGACGGCTGGGCTGGGCTGCGGCCCCGCAGAGCCGGTGCCAGGCAGGGGCAGCCGCTGCACTTTGGGGCGGGTGCGCCGAGTCCTTCCCGGGAGGAAGGCGCGGGGCTGCGGGTCCCGGTAGAACCGACGGGGCCGCCGCTCACAGTCCCGGGAGGACCGGCCGGATCCGCCGCTCACAGCCCCCCGAGGACCGGCCGGCACCCCCGGTGCTGCTGCGGGAGCCGAGGGGCCGCGGCTGCGGCCGGACCCGGCCCGGCCTCCGAGCACCCCGGCCCGTGCCGGGTCCTGTCAGGGCGCTGCGGCCCCGCGCCCCCGCGGTGCCGAGTCCTCGCAGCCTCGGCTCCGCCGTTCTCCCCGCACAGGCAGAGCCCACCCCAGCCCAGGCCGCGCTCCTCCCCCGCCACCGCCCGCAGTGTCCCTGGCGCCGGGGCGGCCCCGGGAGGCGCAAAAGCAGCGCGGCCCCACGTACCTCTGTGCGGGCCGGGCGGGCGGCGGCGGCGCCGCTCCCCCGCTCCCCGTCTCGGTGGCGGCGGGGCAGCGGTCAGGCAGCCGCCATGTTGGTGGCCCCCGGGCCGGCACGTGGGGACGCGGCACCTCCTCCTACCCACAATGCTCTCCCGGCCGCCGCCGCCGCCAGGGGGCGATGGCGCCGGGCCGCAGCGCAAAAAAACACTGCTGGCAGCGGTGGGATTCGAACCCACGCCCCCGAAGAGACTGGAGCCTTAATCCAGCGCCTTAGACCGCTCGGCCACGCTACCGCCGTGGTACAACGCTCTTTTGGCAACACTTTTACTCCAGACCACATTTTTCCCCGTCTTTCCCACCTCTCCACTCCCAACAACCGCTCTGCCCACACACCCCTTCTACCCGAAAAATAAAATGCGGGATGTCCTTTTCAGCCCGTTTCCAAGCAGCGGCACTTGGAGCTGCGCGATGCACCCAGGCACGGTCGGGCGGGAGCAGCTGTGCCCGAGCCCCCCGCGCCGCGCCCGCTGCCACGTGGACGCCACGGAGCAGCACAGCTGCCTGCGCCTTGCGTGTGGCATCGCCGGGGCACCCCCCTCTGAAAGCCTAAAAAAAGTTCTAAATTCTAATTTTCCGTTGCAAAGCCACAGCTCACTGAATTTGCAAAGCCAAAAGTCAGCAATTTATGGCTGGGGGTTGTTCTGTTGCTCATAGCACAGGAACCAGCACGGCAGTACTCAGTACGCTTGTGCCAACAGCTGGTAGCACACCTCAGCTGCTGGTGCTCCATGAACGTGCCCCTGGGAGTCTCTGGCCACATTTTGCCTGAAAGTCTGGTGAGTTTTCTTAAAGAATTAACGTTATTTTCTCCACTTATTACAACTGAAGGGTTGTATTATGAGAAAAATCCCAGCTTCTCTAGGGTAAGGCCACAAAGCCTTAATGCAGCTTGATTTAATTCTGTCCCTGTGGCAGTTCATTTAAATAGGATAGAGAAAATAAAGCCCTGCTTTTAGCATCATTCAACCCTTTCCCCTGGCACCTCCCACAGCCTGTCCCTGCACCCGGCAGTGCCAGCTCTCTTTCCAGGGAGCTACTGAACATGGAATCAAGGAATGGTTTGGTTGGGGTTGGAAGTGTCTAAAAAAGATCTGATAGTCCAACCCCCTGGAGTGAACAGGGACATCTTGAAGCAGATCAGGTAGCTCAGAGCCCTGTCCAACCTGACCTTGAATGTTTATAGGCATAAGGCATCCACCACCTCTCAGGGCAACCTGTGCCAGCATTTCAGCACTCTCATTGTGAGAGGCTGCAGCATTGCACAGCCTTGCTAAAAATGTCATTCACTGCATACAAGTACTGAGGAATAACAGCACACACATGTAAACATGAATAAACTCCTCTGGTGCTGCTGCAGTTTCACACCCTCAGTTCAGTGCCTTTTCAGGATGTGGGGTTTTTAAGAACAGAGGGAGCTGACTGCAGAGCAGCAGGAGTGGTTGAGGGAGGAGAGAAGGTAGGCCGACCTGAATTGGCTTCACACAGCAAATTACCTGTAACCTGCTCAGGCAGAAAAGTTTAGGCGAAGAGTCAGTTTTAGCAGTCTCCAAGCATATGTGTGTGTGCAGGAGGCCACATGGAACACTCATTACAAACTCTTCCTTACTGTGTGGGCTGCTCAGTCCCACAGGTCCTTTTGTCCAGGCAGTGCAACGTACTAACACCCTCCCGAAAAGTGCTTTTCTGCCCTGTCACAGCTGAGCTCAGCCTCTGCCCCTGAAACATTTCTGTGCCTGGCCACAGAGACATTTGTCCTGAGCACCAAAGGAAGCCTGTGTACCCAAGATTATTCACATCAGCCATGTGTGACATAGACAGGGGCTAAGAGCACAAGCTGTCCCTCGGGGGTGGCAGTTGGGTCACCAGTTTTTTATTTCACCTGTACAACATCAGTTATAATGACAGGATCTTTTCCAACTTAAAAAAGGATTAACAGAGAGGAGAACTCAAACTGTAACACAAGCTACCAGCCTCATTACATTGTTTTCCTGGCACAGGATAGCCAGAGAAGAGCAAGGACCCAACACTTGTATCAAGCACTCCCAGCCTAAGGGCCAGGCCCAATGGTTACAAAGCCCTAACACAGGAGTTAGGTCCATCAGCAGGAGCAACTGAGAGATATCCCTGAACTTAAACCTGAAAATACCCTGACTCACCCCTGGCAACACTGCCCTGCATCCATCCTGAGAGGAGGTTCAAATGAAATTCTGCCTGTCCAAATTCAGGTGAGAAGCCCTGATTTGACCCATCGTAACTACACCTGGCTCTGTCAGCACTCCTTCTGCTCTGAGTGAAATTTTATCTGTGGGGAAGAGAATGAGATTCAAATCAGTCCCACAGACCAGTAATTAAGAAACAGGCAATATACTTATTTACACTTTATAAGCTATAAGAGCTTGCTGTCTCCATGGTTTCTGAAGAATGCTATTCTTACTTTGTTACACTTGCCAAACACTCCATCTCTGTGACAGCAGCTATATCTAAAAACCACAAAGGCTATAAAGCTAGAGCAGTGCCAAATTTCACAATTTTTCATCTTAGTGATTCTACAGTACAGAGGCACAGATGGTGCTTTTTTCTTAGGAAATTCTGCTATTTCACAGTGCCTTTGCTAGAAGATAATTTCACATCGTTTAAACTACACAGGTACAAGTTCCACCTGTCTCAACAAAGCAATAAAAAAAGCAACAGTAAGAGCTCCCTTTTTATCAGTTTGAAAGGGCCTGTATCAAATAGATTATTCTGGCACAAAAAGGGAAATAAATCATAGCAAGATGACAGTGTATCGTTAGATGTTGTATCCCATCTCAAATCACAGAGCCCAGCAATTTCCAGCCCATTCTCAGGACTAAGCAAAGGCTAAAGGCATAGGGAGGCCTCTGTAGCACCCTGCAAATGAGCCTTCCTGTCCTTATATTTTATCCTCCATTGGTTACAGACATTACATGTGTAATCAAATGCAAATCAGAGAGCACACAGACCATTTTGTTTCCTGGAGGGAAACAGATTTTGTTGCTACACATCTAATAATTTCCTCCCAGTTAGTTACTTCTGACTGTTGAAAAGGGAATGAAATCGGGAATGGAATAATACAAAAAACAGAGAGGATTTCTGGAAGCTTTCAATAGTAGGACTGAATCTTGGCAATATATAAAGAAAAAAAAAACCAAAAGCAAATGCCCACAAGCAATGAATAAAGCTCTACTGAGAAAAATGACAAAAAGAACAATTTTATTTACTAGCCAGAATGAACCCAGACAAAGGGAATGAGAGGACTAAGTGATGCAGGCAAGCAGTATTTGCTTATCTGTCATACAAACAAAGGCTTCCATCTCACTGTCCTTCCCCAAGCAATATTCCCACTGACATCTGGAAACACTGAACCCAGGTTAAGTTCTGGCAGGCTGAGCCTCAGATTTATTTTCACATTTTAAAAAAATACAGATTTTAATTTATTCATTGTGAATAGATTAAAAATACAGCGTAAAGCAATATCATTGCAAAAGTCTCTAAAATAGACAGTTTTTCCCTTCAAAAGAATGTCACAGAATAAGTTGTGAATATTTCTGTAAACAATTTCCATTTTCGTATCATTGACAGTCCCATTTATTGTATGGCTAAATCATCTGATACACCTTAGGACAGAAGGTAGTCTTCATCACCAAGAAGTAGTATTTGCAAACAAAGAATTAACCATAATGACTTTTGCACTGAGTTGTGTGCACATTTACATACCAGATCTACAGTGAGCTGTCAGCAACTTTAGCAACTACTGAATTTAGCAAATTAAACTACACCAAAAAGTGTTAACAATTACACTCTACATCATTTGCATGCACATTTTGGACAGACACTTTCAATCTCCTCCCTACGTGGTTAGTGGTGTTGTCACACATGCTTCCTTCTCAAGGAAAACCTCAAAGATTTGGCATCAACACCTTATGAGGGAAACAAATCCTTTTGTCTGATTTGTAGTCCCTACACTGTATAGGTTCTGCACAAAACAGACTATCCAAATGTCTTCAGAGGTGAGTGGCTTCACCTTTCATGGACAGCTGATACCTCAATATACAAGCTGATACTTTAGGCATCTAAAGCAGAACTTTGGGCAGGCACTGAAAACACACATCTGAACTGCAGTCCTCTGGTTCTACTTCAGCATGTTAGGTACAAAAAATATTAGGTCCAAAAATCTGGTCCTTTTAGTACCTCCCTACCTAAGACCAACTGAGATCTAGAAATGAGACATTCCTCCATTAATGGGTGAAGATTTTCACCCTCACTCTCAAAACAAAACAAAAAAAGAAAAAGGCTATGGGCACTACTTTCCCACAACCTCTGCAATCTACAGCAAAAAGATGTTGCCATGTGTTGCAAGGCTGCTCACAGCTACAACTGCCTGGTGGTTACAGCACCAGCCATAAGCACAACATCCAAGGGTAACTTTCCCTTCCCTCCTAGAAAGGATTCAAATCCTCCCCTAACCACCAGGAGTTCACCTCTTTCAGACAGTGGCAGTTGTTATTGACATCACCCTTGGATAATATCTAAACAGCAATTCAAGATCCACTTGCCATAAAAAAGATAAAACGGGAGCACAATTTGATTCCAGTAACAGGCACTTGCACAGGAAAGGAAGAACTGATATCTGTTCCCTGAACAGTTCTGCATTTTACAAGAAATTAATATTCCTTGGCTATGCATGCAAGAAATCCTAATCAATCCTGCATCATCTCATAGCCTGCTTAGCTTTACACCTGGCTTTTAGAGCTTGGCTGAAGTGGTGAGCATTGCAGGTCATTCAGCACTTCACAGGGGCTGCCCCTTGTGCACATCTATTTACACCTCAGGAGACTGCAAGGCCAAGGAGGCAGAAGCTTCCATCTTAAATCTCCTGCAAGATTACTGTTAACCACAACCAAGGAACAGGAACAGCTTCTGCACTATCTATATAGATGGCAGAGCAGCTTGGGAATAAAAGACTGGATTTGAAGAAACTTATCTCTATACAATGATAATTTAACCACCACCAGGTATTTGTCCTCCCCTCACTGGTCAGGATTAGGCAAAGAGGACACAAATTCAAGTGTTTGGGGGTAATACTGTTTTCCCTTTCTAACCAGAAACTCTTCTCTAAATGGTATTTGCAGATAAAATACCATTTTAAAATATACTTAAACCATATAAATTGTTTTCTGTACATAGAAATAGGTGAATTGACATCCTGTAACCTCTTCAAACATCCATCTGGAAATGGTGGAAAATGTCTTCTCATTTTAAGTGAGATGATCTAGCTGCACTGAGATTTGAGTTAAAACTAACTTCAAATTACCCATATATTACAAATCTTGCTACTGTATATCATTGGACAAATATAAGATTAGTAGAATTTTATACAACTAAACTTATATATGCTGCAAAATGCGAATATGAGAGAGGCAGCTGGATGCCTCACCTCATCAGGAACATGAATGATTTTCTAACGGTATAATATGCAGTGCTGGTAATGAATAATACATTCCACACTGAATATCCTCACTGCCAATCTGAATCATCTTCCCCACCCCTCCCCAAACTAAGGATACCATCTGAAATTCATTTGAGAATAAGTGTCCAACAATGTCAGCAAAGCAGAATGGGACTACTTAGCAACATCAGTAGCTGCATCCATCAACTGAAAATTTACGTTCATGTGCAAATTTGGTGAGATACACCAAAAATGATGAAGAAATGCTGAGAATTTAGGAAAATGTTTTTTGTATGTGGAGAGGAGAAGAAAAATGTAAACACACTGATCATCTGCTGTGTAAAAAACAGGACATGTAAAACCTAAACAATAAGGCCTCATTTTCTTTTGTCAAAAAAAACTAGGCCCCTCAGTTCTAACAGTAAAAAAAGTACAAAAGGTACAAGTGTGTGTGTACAACTTTAAAACACAAACAGAAGTATGCTATGACACCCTACATACTACTTACATTAAGATTTCTACCCTCAAAAAAAATTATAAAACTAAAATACAAAAAAACCCCAACCTGGTAACACCACGGTTGTTTAAAATACATCTTTTTAGCTGCAAATGCAGCAAGTCTATAAAAAAATTATATACAAGAACTGCTTAGTTTCAGTGTCATTCTTCCATCATTGCCCAAGCCTCTTCTGCTTTTTGGTAGTACTGATTTGCCAGTCTGCCCTTCATGGCTTCCATGGCTGCTTCTGCTGCTTCTGTGTAAAGCTCACCTGGAGAGGAAACAGCATCAGTTATGTTGACAGAATAAAGAAAGAATATGGCTTTAGCCTGAAGCAAATAAAGGACAAAGGGAGAAATTGAGGTCAAACTGCAGGGCCGGATGTATGGGTGTGTTTTAACAGTGTCAGAGTTACATCAGCTGGGAATCTGGCCTCTGCTCTTCAAGTTCAAAGTTACACAACTGGCTGCTGATAGACCCCCATGTATTTGGAAGGACTGGAAACAGGACCAGCCTGTAGGAGCCCCCCAAGACAGACATCTAGCATGTAGGTTACACAGCAACTAAGAGAATGTTGTGTAGGGCCTGTGAGTCATGGGTGTAGCTCAAACTACAAGCAGCAACCTGCAGCTCAGGGGAGTGACCCAGAAGAGCAACCTCAGAGGGAGTGAAGGTTGCCTGGCAGTGACTCAGTGTGCCACAGATTGGACCTAGCACCACCCACTACCCTGTCCCTGCCAAGATCGCTTCTTTCACTGTTACGAGCCTGGTTACACCCAGCATCATTAAATCTGAAGGTACTGACTCTCTCTATGTTTGTAACAGCTGAAGCAAGAAATCTATTTTTGGGGTACATGCTGGGGGAGAAGGGAAGGAAAAGCTTAAAGATTATAGATAACACAAACAAAATGAGACCTCACCTGATCTCTGTGGATCCTTATCGAGGTTGAACCCTCCCATCATTAACATCTCTGCTTCCCTGGCCAGGAGCAGATACCGGGGCTCATCCTGAGTGCCATCATATTCACCTCCCTCATCACAGTCAGTCATGTTCAGTGCGGCGTTGTACCAGTGCAGTGCCTCCTTCCAATCCTGGGCTCTGAAGTCAAAAAGAATTTCTGAAGATGGTTCCCTTAGGAAACAAATGTACTTTGCATTGGAGATGCAGCATCCAATTTTGTACTGGCTTCTCAGAGCCTTGATGCTCTCCAAGAAAGCAAATGTTCTCATGGAGACTCACTAACTGCACTGGGGGATTAGGGCACTACAGCAAAATGAGGCTGGGGTCATCCTTTGCAGGAATTACAGGAGAAAGCATCAGACTAAAAGTGTTTTGATGAACTCCAGAGCCTGAGATTCATTACCAGTTGTATGATTTTGGTCTGGCATTTATATTCGTGAGATAAATTTAGAAAAAAACCTGAAGTTGCAGAGTCTTGTTTCATAAATACTTTAAAATCAGTTATTTTGCACACTGGGAATGTTCAGTGAACATCAATTAAAAGTTTAATGTTAGTTGACAGTGGGAAATTTAAAGAGTATCACTGTTGTGCGAAACAGAAAATTCATGTAAATAACAAAGATGTGCTAAAACACAAAAGCAGAAAAATCATTGCCCCAGCCTTGCCTCAGTGAAGTACCACCAAGTTAACTTACTCAGCCATGCACAGTACCTGTCTGCACCAAGATTTACACCTGTATCATATGCTCTTGCTACCAGAATCATGGAAGGCCGGTCTCCAGCTTCTGCTGCTCTCAGCAAGTAATTAAATCCTTTATTTCTGTTCTCCTTTGTATCCTAGTAAAGGAAACAAAACCTTTAAAATGCACGTCTCTAAAACCATCCCTTCATCCCTCTACCATTAAATGCAGTTTCTCAAAGTCAGCAAGTATTTAGTATGTCTGAGAAATTGGCACAGCCACAAGAAACAAAGCAGCTGAATAGTAAAGGTGGGTTCAAAAGCTTCCCAAAGGCATGCAGTAATTTGCTGGCAAAAACCAGAAAGAGGCAGCATTTTTTTGCTGCTTTGTCCAAATCCTTAATTACAAAGTAATCTGTTTTCTCTGAAGAGGCTACAGAACACCTAACTACGGTTTTTGTTTCATCTCCATTTCCTGCTATTCTTATGTTATTTTTACAATGGACCACAATTCTGCTTTTTGCCATCTTCCATACCTCGAGAGTGACCTCAGAAAGAATGTGATGTGGCAGCTGAGAGCACATGAGGCCTAACCCAACTATGGCTTCCAGCTCCCCGCAGTCTGCAGCATGCTCCAGGTGGAACAGGGCTGACTCCTGATCCCATTCCTTGTCCTTCTCACAGAAGCGCCCAGCTTCATGGTAGCGAACCATGGCCAGGTGAACCTGCACACAATTGCACAGGAGAGACACAGCATGATGTAGGGATCTGATCCTTCAAAATCCCTCTGCTCATACTTTACCAGGTCTTAGAGGTAAGTCCTGGAGTAAGAGGCGGCTCAGGGGAAACCTGAGCACTCTCTACAATTATCTGAAAGGAGGTTCTAGCAAGATGAGGATCAGCAACTTCTCCCAAGCAGCTGGTGACAGGATGAGAGGACATAGCCTCAAGCTGCACCAGGGGATGATCAGGTTGGACATCAAGAAGAATTTCTTCATGGAAAAGGTTGTTAAACATTGGAATGGATTGCCCAGGGAGGTGGTGGAATCACTGCTCTGGAAGGTGTTCAAGAAACAATTGGTGGCACTTAGTGTTATGGTCTGGTTGTCAAGGTGGTGATTGGTCAGAGGTTGGACTTGATGGTATTAGAGGCCTTTTCCAACATAAAAGATTCTGTGAAAAACAGGCTTCTTCCCACATCAAAAGGTTTGAGAACACCTAAGGCTCCCAGGATGTTCAGAAAGATTTACATTATATTTTAGGAATGGGCTTAAGGCCATACATAACCCCAAACTTAATTCACATTTGCATTATCTGGAATAGTCTGGAGTAAAAAGAGTCAGTCCATGCTACAAGTTTTCAGGAGCTCAGCTTTGCCTATGTGCAAGGTATATGGGTCAGGCACAGCACACCCATCTCACTGTATCTTTCCTGTGTGATGCCTCTGGAAAGGCAGATTAACAACAGCAGGGTTCTTCCCAAAGGAGCCCAGATGTTGCAAGGCCAAAAGCAGATGGAATTCACAGGTTCCTGAAGTCAGATATCCCTCATACAACATGGGTAGGTGACAGAAAGGTATAGGTGTGTTATTTTCAACTGCACAAATAAATGCAAATAGGGCAACGCCTCTATGGTATTTTACTATGTAAGTAATAAATACAAGATGTTTTTTGTTGGATAAAAAAGTATCAGCAGACCCAACCTACCTTTCCAAGGACTGACTTCCCAATTTTCTTTTCAAGTTCTAGTGCATTGAGCCTCTGAATTTCTTGGGCGACACAGGATGGTCTGTGGATGTGGACTCTGGAAGAGTTGTAAAGATTCCATTTCTCCACACTGATCTGAAATACAAAACATACTATTATTTATATTAAAAATTAAAATTCCCATCCATATGGATTACCATCCACAAATCAAAGCCTCTATTAATATTGTTACTTAGTAGTAAATACTGTATTTTAAAACACAGCTTTCAAAAGTCATGTTAGTAGCTGAATAAATGGTTATTATTCTTCATTAAAGAAATGGAATAAACCTCTATTTCTAATCTGAACATCACCACTTTGAAGAATCATCTCAAATTTCTGAATCAGAAGAAGTTACTTACACAAATAAGCAACTGAACAGTCACACTGCAAGCACTGAAGTTATCCATGCACAAACAAAATGAAACCCATACTTTTCTGTCCAGAATTTCATTTCCCAACACTTTAAGTACAGCTTGCATTCTAGAACTCTAGAAAAATGATTTGTAACAATGCAGAAGATTACAGGCAGATGCATGCATTGTCATTTCTCAGGAGGAGCAACCAAATGAAGAAATTTTTGAACATAATGGATTGGTGTGAAACAGTAGCTGAAAACAATCCTATCACAATTAAGGCCTTTGCAGGTACACAGAGAAAACACAACAGGAAAGGTTACTGGCACAGAACTTCAGTCTGTTAAAGCTGTTTCAATTTTCTGAAATAAGAATATATAATAACTAAAAGGAAATTCTGAAAATTGTATCTAAATAAATTACTAATTGTTGTCAAAGCTCTGTTTTTTCTTTCCTTTCACAGTAGTAGTTTGTTTAAGCTTATACCCAAGACCAATTATCACAGAAGTTGTATTTTGTAAAAGCATACAAGGTCTGGTCTTTCCTAAGTCAGGTGACACCAGCTCTCTCCACTGTGTATCTGTTTCAAACACTGCATGTTTTTAAGAAATCATACAATTACATACAGGATGTAATTCCAAAAGTAATGTGCAGAAAGGAAATATAATTTAGTTAGGCAGAAAATAAATCCACAGAGCTGTTATTTTTAAGTGACAAAACCATGCATAATCACTAATTTATGACAGAGTTCAGCTACAGAGGTGACCACAGTACTTCTTTAATGAGAAAACAAAGACAAAACATAAAAGGAAGTAACAGAGTGGTAAGGTGATATTAATAAACATTTTCTGTAGCTGAAAAGGAAGAGAAACCAACATCTGGTTCAGTGATGTGGTTAGGGGGCAGATGAGTGGAACAAAGGACAAGCAGAGCAGCAAACTCAGTCTGTGAACATTTCTGCTTTATTTACCCTTGCAGAGCTTCCCAAACTGTCTTCATCAGACTCCTGCCTCCTGCTGTTGTTTGAATGGCCCTATGTTAATGTAAAGATTTGCATCACTCAATTTGCAGCAACTGATGTGTCCTAGTTATGCCTCTAGACTATTCCTACCCTGCAGAATTAATAGTGACAAAGACCAAAACTGTTTCCATTGGATCCTTTTCTTTCAGTGATATCACAATATATTAAGACACATACCAAAATGATAAAGAACTCTGCACACATGGGCTTTAATCCTGTAAGCTGGAGATGCCATGACAAATACCTTGCCAAAGGAGGTGACAAAAGGAATGGTATCTCTGGAAGCAGTATTCTCTTTCCTGTCTTCTAATTAAGTATTTTCTTAAGATGTCCCGGTCAAAAAGCATTTATTTAAAAACTTGTATTTTAGAGGAGTAACCAACTAACCCCCAGGAATTCTAAAGTTTTATATTATTACCTGACAACAACATTAAGTTCTGTAATATTTCAAGCCATACAAAGTAGAGAAGGTAAACGAGTCTGAAAGCAGATCTTATTTATGGATTCCACATGACAAGAAGATGGCTACATGTCCTAAATGCAATATGTAATACTTAAAAAACCCATACAACAACATCTCATCAAATATGGTATTTGAAATTAAGCTACTCATTACAAATAATCCTTTTCCTGTAGGAGTGTCATTCCCAATATGAATAAGTAACTTTGCAACATGGGGGGATTTCTTTGTTTCTTCTATTTTATAAAGTCTAGATCAGGATCAGGTCTAGATCAGGATCAGATCTAGATCAAGAATGATTAAAAAAAAAGAAGATTCTTCTACAAAAACAGTTTAAGTATGAACAGGGCCAACTCTGTTATACCAGTCAGGTTCTTACCCTCTCTCTATGGTCCAGATCTTCTGTCTCACTTCTCTTTTCACTGGGATATCCACTGTCTCCACCATTTTCAAAATCCTACAGAAGTCAAGAACAGAACAGCATTAGCATTATACTTTGTAAGGACCTCAGCTTGACATTTCTCACAGAGCAAAAGGTTTGCTCTTTCAATGAAAAATATTGGATGGTTATACTGGATGAAAATGATTGTGCTGCCTCTGTCAGAAGGAGCAGGACTTAATGATACCTAAAGTAGTCTAAGATTCTCTTTTCCTTACATACATTAAAACAAATCAAGGACTTGCATATTTTATCAAATCAAGAATCCACTAAACATAGTTTTCAGCTTCAGTGATAAACCAGTAACTGACAGCCCCTGGCACTAAGTCCCAGCACTGGAAAATGCCCATTGCAAACTTCTTGCACCTCCTCAGGCAAGGTTCGCTAACATTCCATGGTACCAGTATTTGCAGAGACCTAATCCACAGGGATTCTTTAGCTTTAATACCACAGCAGCTGGGACAAGCACCCAAGACACAACATGCAGGCAGGGGAACAGGCACGCGCCTTAAGTACCTGTTAAAATACACCAGATGCAAATAAATTTCTGGTGGCAAAATAATAAATACTAAAATATTAAGATAAAATGTTATTCCTTTACTAGAAACAGCAAATGCAGAGGTAACATGATCTGCAACAATAGAAATAGGCAGAGCACCTTTATGTGCTTTTACTGAACAAAATCTTTGGGAAGTTCTATAAAGACACATTTTATTAGGCAGCTGCAACCTCATTTTCTGTTGGAAAGACACTCACCCTTTTGTTGTCAAGCTGATCCAAGTTATCTACTTCACTGAACACAGGCCAATCTAGGAGAAAAAGTATTTGCTTGTTATTATAAGCATAACATGCTTGAGGAAAAAGCTCTAGATATCATCATTTTATTTCGTTCACAGAAGCATATGTGCATTAATTATCTACATAGAAGTATGTTCAGTTTTATTTCTGCTCAGAGAGAAGCACTAGAAACCACTGTTCTGGACTAAATCAATGCTGTTGTGCTTAAAAACAAAGTAAAACAAAACCAAAGTAAGACAAGTCCAATGTTCAGGAACCCCCAGAGGTGATGTATGAGGCTCACTCACTAAGCATGTCCACCTTGTGGCTGTGAGGGGTTGCAGAGGAGGGAGAGCAGGGCAGGGAGTCAAATGCCACATCACTCATGCTTTCATCCCCAGAGGTTTCAGACAGGCGGAAGAGCAGAGGGGGCCGACTCCCGGACACCGTCCTCGCCCGGCTGCTGCCGCATTTCTCCTCTGTGCCACGGAGAATTGTTTGAGCAGATTCCTTGGCAAATCAACGAGAAAGTCCTGTCAATAAGCCTTCTGTGTATTCTAAGCATGGTATACAAGCCAATGCGAATGTTTATTAGGAGTCCTCTATAAATATACACATGTATACAGAAGTATTTGCTTTGAAAACTTCTACACTGCAACAAAATAGCAAGCCCTGACATTTTTACTGTCGGAGAGAGTTTTGTTTAGGACTGAGTGTCATTCCAAGTGTTACATCAAGTCCCATCCCCACCAAAATCAGCTGAAACTGAGGTCAATTTGCAGCAAGCATCAAATCAGGTTTGTGAGATCCAAAACTTATAAATTATTTCAGCATTCAAAGATCTACTTGGTCCCAAATATACACTGTGTTACAAGGTTCACTGTTAATTAAAGCTACAGCTTAATTGCACCTTTTCATCAAACACTTACAAGCAATTTTTTATTATAATCCAAGGCATCTTTCTCTTTGGATGAAAGATCAAATGGTGCAAGCCCCATGCTTTTGCAGATGTTGTTGCAGAAATGAGAATGAAAGAACAAGGCCATACCTCGAACACCTAAGGCATTAAAAAAAGTTAAGAAAGGGTTTACCCAAATTTTATATTACAATTTACTTATTAAAAGCTGAAAGCTTCTACTTTTTTTTTACTTTAACTTTAGGAAAAGTTTTACCAAAACTTTTCCTAAAAAGTCAAGAGAGAGAAAATGTTTTGTAGCACACAGCCTAATGCATTTCCATTTCAACACCTGTAAGAGCTTTTCACTCTCTCTGCATGACAGAGTGAAAGAGGTGAGAAAAATCTTGGAAAACTATGTATGAACAAGATGTAACAAAAACCTAATCCAATTGCATCACTGAGAAATGTGCCTAAATTTGATCCTACTTACAAAACTTGTTGTGTCCTATGAACAACTTCATATATAGACACTTGGAACTTCAAAAATACACTGTGTCTATCTCTCTGCATTCAGCTGTATCCATTCCTGCAATGTGGCAAGGAAATCAAAGGCCACGATTATTGTTCTCACAATGTAGAAACTACCTAATTACATTACTTGTTTAGTAGTAGGCCAGGAGACACAAGCCAAGGTCAGCTCACATTTTAAGACTGCCCTTATATGACAGCTGACCTGTACAGGACTCCTTACAATAGGACTTCCCCATCTGTTTGCAAACCCTCAGAAATGTGTCAGCTCACCCAATGCAGTGGCTATTCAGCAGAGCTGGGAAGAAAAGAGAAGCACCCCCTAGTGAAACAGAATCATTGATTTTACCTAGGTTGCCATCTCCAAAATCCGTACCACTCTCTGTATGGATCTGAGGGTCTGTGTAAAGATCTCCAACTCCCTGGATATCAACAACAATGAGCTGGTGTCCCGAGCGCTCAAAGGTGAAGTGACTGAAGGCCTGGAAAGAACCATAGAAGATATCTGAGAACACTTTCCCTTCATCTACTGAAATCAGCAAGACATATTCCCCTGTTGTAAATGGGAGAAAAAGTCTGATAACCCTATCAGTGAAATATAACTGGTATAAAGATCATTATTAAAGCAGCAAGAGAGACTAAAAGCATGTAGTATCCTGTCTCTCCAACCTGCTCCAACTCGCAGAGAGGCTAAAAAAGGCAGGTAAAAAGCAGCAGTGGGCACAGGCAGGGGAAAGGAGATTGCTGAATTCCTATTTTTGTACTAGAGATTGTTTTCCACTATAGTCTTCACCTCAGGTAGTGGGCAGCTGGCTGGCAGAGAGAAAAAAATTGGGCTCTGAAGCTAGTACAGAGTAACTTCTGTACAAACATTCTGGCTGTGCCTGTGAATCTGCAAGCTCTGCATCTCCGGGACACTGCTTCCTTCTGCAACAAGCATTAGCTATGCCACAGTTTGGAAAAAGAACCCATATATAAATGTGAGCATCCCCACAAATTCTTCTCCTTTGAGTGATACCCCTCAGCAATTGCTCTGTGTCTACATTGGTGTATCAGATAATGAAATGTACATTTGTGCTCTTGAAAAAACACATTTCAAGGATCAGGTATAAAAAGCCCCTCTCTTCAGAATAAAGCTGAGATATTAGGAATCTTCTGGGAAGGCCTCCAAAACAGCGTTGTCAGGCTTGGGGGAGGTGACTGGTGGTGATAGACAAACATTTTAACTGCAGCAAATACCAGGGAACATTTTGTTCCCAACTTGTGAAAGCACAGCACTGATTCAGTGCACAAATGACAGCCCAGAACACAAATTCTCTGTTTACATTAAGCCTCATGACAAATACCTTTAAAATAGTGCAAAAAATGTAAAGAACAAAACTCTCAAGGCTCAGTAAAATACCTCTTTGTTACAGTGACCACTTTGCATTTTTCAACAGTATTTTATTTTACAAGGTTCAAGATTCTCTTGAAATCTGTACTTGTATTTCTATATGCAATCTCAGATTCAGCTAATCAGAGGCTGCAGATGGAAAAACCAACATTTTTATATGCAAATTAACTAGATCTATTTACAGAATTGGATACCAGCCAACTCTTGTGTATTACGTGAGGAACCAAAAGACTATTCAGTACATAGTACATGAGAGATCTTTTCACTGCCTCAATTTGAAGAAATTTTGAAACATTTTGATGCCTGCAGTTATAATTAGAATCAAAGGGCTTAAGGTTTCCAAAGAGTATTAACCCTGTTCAACTCAACTGTAATCAACTGAAATCCAATAAAGAAGCACTCAGTGCTTGAAAGAGCAGGGCCCAAGTAAGGGGCAGACAAACTGCAAATAGAGAAATTAATCTGGCATTGTACTGCAGAGCCTGCAGTTTCCTTTGTTGGCAGTAATGCAAGACCTCTGGAGAGAGCCCAGAAATTCCCTGCAGCAGACTCCATGGAAAGCACTAAACAAAGCCTCACTTGTGGAGTTAGACGAATGTTGTCGTCTCGCACAAATCCAGAATTTGAGTTGTATTTGATGTATTTGCCCTCAATGTAATGTTCCAGATGAAAGAGAGGCTTTCCAGGCCTGTTCTTCATTTCAATAATACAGGTCTGCACTATATCCACCTGGGGAGGGAAAGAAGATAAATAATAACTAACAGAATACTGTCTTCAGATCAAAGTGTATGTTAATCCTCCAGCTGTGAAAACTTTCCCAATGCAAGAATTTGAACAATTGCCAAGATCCTTCTGCTTAACAATGGGGTGGGGGAAGAGTCATGTGCTTCTTGAGCTACTGGAGGAATTTCATAAATTAAAAGGAGTCACTTCAAAACAGCTCACTTCTGCAACAAACCCCTCTGAAAAAATTCTTAGCAATTGCTAAGGTTTCCAGCAGGTTTCCAGCTCTTCTCAAAAATCAATGCTAGTTAAATGTTTGGATGGGTGTAGAAGATTTAAGCATCCACCTTCCTGGAGCACTAACAAATAAGTGCTTGCTGAGACTGCTGCTGGCAATAAATTCTGTGACACCTCTGGTTATCACAAAAGCAGCTGGGCACACATCAAAGAGAGCAATACAAACATAATTTTATTTCGGTTTTCAGTCCACAGCTAAGGACAGCCAGACATTCACAAACACACAGCCCCTAGTCCTGGAAATATAAAGCAATTTCTGTATTTACTCCACTCAAAATCAGCTATCATTTAACAGAAAACACAGAAGGGCAAAAGAATCTATCCAAGCATTTAAATGTGATGGAATGTGAACAAGTAATTCCCTCTAAACTATGTCTGAAAACTAACCCAACACAAGAACAATACTGCATTTTTGCTTAGCAAGATCTTTGAATGCACCTGTTTTGGTGGCTTGTGCCGGTTGTACTCTTCTCCCCAGAGTTTTGCTTCCATCTGCAGTCGAACATCCTCAAAATAAACATCCCTGCTCACACTCTCTATGTATCGCTTGGCAACATAATTATAGGCACCTTTCCAGTTCTGAGTGTGTAAGAAGTTGGACAGCTTTTTTCTGAAAGACAAATCAATTGCTGGTGAAAGAAAACCCAAGGATTTTAACTCAATCTTTCCCATTTCCTTGCCTGCATGGACAGAGCCAGGTTCCAAGATAAGCATTACCCTCAGTCATTTACCAGGTATTCTACCTGAAACGTGAAGCACAGGAAGGGAACAAGGGAAAACGAAACATCCCTTGGGAATGGCTGGGATGTGCCAAACTGTTTGGTTTAGCTGCAGCTACTTGTGCTCTGAACTTTCTCCTTTTCTCAATTCCTTTCCCTTCCTGTTCCTCTCAAACCTGGAATATGAAGGGTTGGTGCCTTGTCAACAATCTATTCTAATGTCACTAATTATTTTCTGCAGAAATTAAAGAGAGTGGCCTTTCAAACATGAACTGAGAAACCTCTCCTGGGACACAAGCAATCTGCTGCTTCTCAACACACAGCAGTGACTACTCAGTAACCCACATACTCCCAGAAAGAAAACTGCACCTGACAGTTCTCATGATGCAGCTTTTCCCTTTTGCTGATGTGCAAATCTTTAATCCACAGATCCCTCCAAAGCAGGGGTGGTGGGGCAGGGGGGTGGTAGTGTGTAGCACAGGAAAACTTTTATAAGAAAGGATCTGCTGCCTGCCAACAAATGCATTAAGCAGGTGCTTTAATTAGTATCAGCTAATCAAACTCTCAACCCTTCCCCCTCCTTCTTGGTACAGGGGACACTCTGAAGGCAAAGCAACTTCATTCTGCCTGTTCTCCTGCAGGGATGGGCACACAGTCACAGCAACAGAGGCCTTGGAAAGAATGAACAAGGAAATGAGGTAAGAATTTCAGCCAGATCCCAAACTTTTCCAGTTCTTGAAGGAACAAATTCCTCTGCATAAAACAAGACAGCTCATATTTTTCTAAAGTCAATATCCTCACATTGGTTCATTGGGCCATGGGCAGCTAATGCTGTCTCTGTCATAACTAAACACTTGCACAGTTACAAAAATCTAGGAGAGAGCCCCAGATGGGAAATATCACTGTACCACTGACACATATGGGAAAACCAGCAGTAGGAAGCTGACATTCAAGTTATGCTTTTTTAATACCAGAGGTTAAGGCAAAACTGCTAACAAATTTCTGTTTATGGCATTATAAAATTGTGTAATGGGGAGTTTGGTAAGTAACCAGAACTAAAAGCAATGTCAGCAGGCTGAGATTTGTTACTTCCTGGGCTTCATTCACTACTGTATCCAGCTGGCTTTGTAGGAACAGAGCCACCAGCATGAACTGATACTGAAATGCCAATGCCAAACTGGAGCACTGAGGGGTTACTTTCCTTCCTTTTTGCTCAAGTTCAAAACATCACATTTCCATCTTTCAGGAGTGTCTATCTTTCCAGAGCTGAAACCGCACATGAATTGCAGTTTCTCTGGATTCCACATATGGGAAGAAGGAGGAATGTTTTTAAACACACACACACCTACATTTTCCAGGAAACATTTGTTTCCAGAGCCTGGAAGGGGTGGGGTAATCTCTTAGCACACACCAATTTATAGGTGGATGCTGATCCCCACAATAACATTCGATAACACTCTCCAAGGAAGGAAAAGTTACTCCTCTGTCTTCCCCCACACTTTATCTTTCTGGGAAGCACAACTGTTAGTGTTCAAGTTCTGCCTTACTCAGAACATTACTGTGGTATATGTGATCCAAAGCAAACTCCAGGAGGATAACCTCCTTCACCAATGGAGGCTTTTCCAGTTGAGACTGCACCACCCAAATATTCTCTCTTTCTCTTTTCTCTACCTAACTATAGGCCTCAAGTTGGTCTCCAGGCTGGACACGCCTATGACCTCACACCAAATTTTAAGATATTTTAGCACACAAGGAACACAGAAATTAAGTGGCTGTTACTATACTTTCATGAATATTTTGCCTCCCAGGGATGGTTGAAGTAGAACATTCTCCTTTCTGAAACCTACTCCCTACAGGTGGAGTCACACAAACAGGGATAAACCCCTCAGCAAAGCATTTTAGAAAGGAGCCGAGCTTTACAGAATTTCCACTACATCTAAGTGAAATTCCAGTCACCACAGAAAAAAATATTGCAAGGAGGCCAACAAAGACGAAGTGGGCAGATACTCACGTTCTGAAACACTCTCGCATTGCCCCACGGCCGAAAGGCTGAAGAAAAAACAAAAACCCAGCATTGCCATTTCCACAAAATTGATTTCTAACCAATAAGAGACATAACCATGACTTCCTCTTTATACCATGCAGAAAGCGGTTTTCAAACATGCTCTATAAAAATATTTCCTCAAGGAAAAGTGAAAACCCACTGGTAGTGTAAGCAGCTATCTGGGGAAAAGGCATTTGGATAAACCCCCCTCCACCAATATCCCATGGAGAAGAAATGGTATGTCTTTTAAATAAGCTATTTAAATTCTCTCCCCATGTGGGAGTCAGCTCTGTGTGACTGCCTAAAGAAGCTTCACAGATTTCATGCTCTCTGCATTGAGGCTTCTGCATAGGATGTGCCAAAGAAAGCATCATCTCCTCAGATGCCAGATACTTGGCCAGCAGCACAGAGCAAGGCAACCCCAACACACAACCAACCCCAGGACTGAACTGGGAAATGACACCCTCACATACAGAAAATTCAGTTGGTTTTCATTCTAACAACAGAAATTATTTGGGAGCACACAAAATAGTAGGACTACTGCCAGGCAGGGAAACGATGCCAGAAGGAAATGGGAGGGGTGACATGGAAGGGAAATCACTGGGAATGGAACAAATGCCTCATGTTGCTGACAGGGAAGGTCTGACTCCATTTTCTACTCTATTCTCGAGAGAAGGATACAAAGAAAAAGAGGTAGGTGAAAAGAATTACACTGAGACCTCAAAATTTCTATAAGGAAAACATCTTGCTGCCATATTCAGGAACAGAAAGGAAATGACAAACTTGCTGTTAGTAAACATGAAGGACAGTGTGATCTTACTTGAGAAGCCATCTTGATAAGGACGTCATCTTCAACCCACTCCCCAGTAACTGCATTGTACCTGCAAAATCAGGAGATATGTATCAGAAAAATGCAAAGGGAACCCATTTCCAGCACCTATCCTTCCTTATCTGTAAATGACTCTGGAAAATGCTGCTGCCACTCCCACACTAAAGCTTCCAGTCTTCCTGCTACACTCTGGCCCTCCTCATTTTGGGCAGGCAAGCAGAAACACATTTAGCTCTTTGAAGAGACACTGAACCCTCCTGTCAGCGAGCAGATTCCGAAGCAGAATCTGAACTTCTGTAACACTACAAATCAGGCTTTATCATCTTTGAAGTTAAACCTCCTGTGTGATGCCTGGGCAGCACACTGGGGGCAGAAAGGGCCTCACCAAGCTCTACACACTGGACAGGCTGTCTCCCCCAACCCTGAGCTTCCATAAGCCTGGTTCTGGCTGGGTATTTGCCTTGGGGCTGTGGGGAATGTGAGCAGCACCAGCAGTGAGAAGCACTGGGGCCAGGAACTGCCCAACACTGCACTGAGGGAGGAGCAAGTCCCTGCACAACCCTGTGATAATACAAAGAGTACGACTGTGGTTTCTCCCCACCCCTTTGACTCTCAACACAGTGAAAGCCAAATTGGGAACCACAGCAGCTGAGTCATCAACACATGATTATTTCCAGCCTGGTTCCCCCAGCCTGCACAGAGTAATTCATGCAGGCAGACACCCCATACTCTCCCTTATATATTATGTATCACCCCAGTTTGCAGCAGATGAAGAGGTAAAAAATAGGAATATCAGACCCATCTCTTTTTAGCAGGATATTGAGTAGCCCTAAACCAAAATCACCACTTATTTGTATTTTAAAATATGCAAACTATTTCAGGACTGTATTGCTGACCAGGGACAGATGCAGTCTATGGGGAAGAGCAGCACTGCATGACTGGTATGGGATTGGAAGGGAGGCCTCCCCAAACACGGATGCTAAGTGGTGATTAACTGGCCTCTAACCCCTAGCCCTTCCTCCCAGAAACCTGTCAGTAGAGTAAATGTTTTGGCAAAGCTTGTGTTAAAGCACTGAAACCAGTTTCAGGGCCAAACTCCCTTTTAGCACGTAGACCACACTGAGCTATTCACGGCTTTATAAGGGTTTAAATTCCAGCCACATGCAACAACACTGCATGGACTAGCAACACTGAAACTGCTATTTTGGGAAAGTTGTGGAGGGTTATGTTGCTTTCTTTCCCAAACTATTTAAACTAAGTATGCTGCCTCTTCGTTAGGATTAATTTCCTTATTAGATTACATTTATGGCATTAATAAATCAACCAGAAAATACTTTTCAGCCTTGTTTCCTGTCTACACAGTGGAAGTCCTAGAAACTGCTTAGGTGGGAGAGAAAGTGTGACAATGGTTTGCTGAAAAGGTTTATTTTTGGATGATGGGCAGTATTTACATATTCCTGGGAGACTGAGTTAAGACCCACTCACTCTGGGCATTATGAAAGTTCTTCAGCCAGATATTCTGCACTACACAAACTCAGCCCTTGCACAAACCAGCAATTCTATTTAATATCAGCATCCAAAGCAGGAAAACCCACAGACCTGTAACGAGTGGCATGCTCTGTCTCAATGTCCTCCAGGTGAAATTCTGCCCAGGGATCAGGCATGTGCTTGGCTTTCTCAATAGCATGTTTCCAGGTTTCCTGAAGAAGTTATAGATTGGCACTTTATTTATAATCAGCAGCAGCTCACAAAACCAGCACTTTCTAGAGCACATCAGGACCCCAATGCTATGGAGATGTGCAACTACACATGCCCCCAAAGCACTACTCAGAGCAGGGACCAAGTAGTACCAAAGACCACTCTGACCTTTTTATAGTTTCAATTATAATGAAACCCAGCTCAGATATATAAAGCATATATTTCAGTTCAATTTGTAAAGTTACTGAGAACAGAATGTGGCACAGCATATACCAGATACAATTTACAAAATCCGTGGTAATTTGCAGGTATCTCTAACATGCTCTGCAAATGCCAATAAGGCACACCCTGATGATATTAACTCACTTCTTCTCTTCTGATTTTTAGCTTTTCATACCTAGCAGCATATACTGGTTTTGCATGCATAAGAGTAAGTATAAAAAAGTCCATTAGAGATACAATTAATATGGATAAAGTAAGAAATTCTGTGAACTCCAGGGTCCCAGACTGTGCTCAGCATGAGAAAGAAGAAATTAGAATGTTGTAAAATTTGATTATTATAACAATTCCAGACAAGTAGCTATTTCAATGTTCACCAAGTCAAGAGTAAAATATCAAAGCAGTTTTCTCGAGGACAAACAGTCTCTCTCTACCAGCCAATTTAGACACTTTACTCTAAACATTTTGTTCTCCCTCTCTTACATTGTATATTTCCAAGAATACTGGAGATATGATCCTGTGATGTGCCAAATGTCTTCTGCAAAGTGAGCAGGAGAAAAAGCACTCTGCACCCTTCCAGTAAAGAAGTATGGAGCTCTGAGATATTATTACTGCCTCTCTGACTGAACTCCAATTGTACAGAAACAGTAACTTCTAAAATTTTGTGATTGTTTCGGTTTTTATCTTCAGGAACTAAAATCAGTCTTTTTTTTATTAAAAAATACACTATAAATTTGTGTCAGCAATGGTATCAAGGAAGTTTTTGAAGCAACTAAGCTTTAAACATTCATGTTTATTTTTAATTTCAGCTTTAACTATGTGTACCTTGCAAACTATTTAAATGCTCCCCTTTCTGGCAATAATAACACAAAATGAAAACAATACTACATTAAAGGAAACTACTTTAAAGGACATGTTGAGAAAGATTTCCTACATGTTACATAAGAAAATGAAGTTGCCTCAGGTCATGCAATGACAGCTCATATGGACCTGAGAATTTCCATATTTAAATACCTATGACAAATAAGGAGAGACAGCAACAAGAACTGCTTGGTTGACCAGCTGTATCAAATCGTTCTTGAGTAGATTCCCTCTCCAAAAGGTGATTTGTGTTCATGTTAGATGACAATTTAAATAAATGAATTATTTGTGCTTGATCTCTTGAGGTGCTTTGTACAAAAGCTGAATCCTAATCTTCAAACAAACACTAGTTGGGTTTCATGGAAATGGTGCTAACAGTGCAATTCTTCTCCTGCTGGAGGCATATGGCTGCCACGCAGTGAAATTTCAGGGTAGAGAACACAGGATGGGTATTATTCCATTTAACCTCTTCTAGTTTTGACTTGATGACTCTTATGGGCTGAGGCAATCAGTCCACCCAAATAATAAAACAATGAACAAAAAAAGTCCATAAAAGGGAAAAAAAACCCCAAACCAACAACCAAAAAGTCATACCGCATCTATTAGATATGGTGTTGACATTTTCTTTTTAACCTACCCGACCATGGTCAACCACAGAGCCATGCTTAGAACGATGCTGTGTGTCATTCTAAAGGATCCATGAGAGACATGAAAGCAGGAAAATACATGTGATAAGACAAATGATTGACAAAGAGTCTTGGTTCTCTTTGTTAGTAAAAAAAAAAAACAACTTCCAATTAAAAGCCACTCTTCAATTTATATTCCAAATTTAAGTTCATTCTTAGAACACCTGTGAACAAACCTATTGAGGTAAGTTGGTAATTTCTTTTTATTGGAAAGTACTTATTAAAAGGGTCTTGCCTATTAACTAGCTAATTAAACATCGCTGAGTCCTGTTTAAAGCAGAGAATTAACAGCAACTTCTCTATCTGGCTCTGCTTTTCATTATCAATGGCCCACACTGCCCTTCTTTAGCTCTGAGGTCTGACAGGCAGACTCTGCCAGGCTGTTGGGTTTAGGATGTCTCAGCCCTGGCTGTCTGCTTCACTGTGTTGGAAGTCCTCATTCCTGCAGCTTAAACAGGAGATGGAGACTGGATTGCTCCACATCTCAACACAAAGCAATTTACCTGTGATAGGAGCCACAATTCCAAACTAGACAATTCCAAACTAGACAATTCCAAACAGAAATTGTGGAGACCAAAACATGGGTACAAAACTACAGAAACAAAATGGCAGCTTAGGAAGGAGGAAATAATTGCAATTTCTGAAGTCCTTATCAGTTTTATCTCAGACCATACAACTCAGAAATTGCACTGCAGACCCAGAGGCAAGTGTTTAGTACATGTTAAAATGTACACACAAATGAAGAGTAAGCTCCCTATCAGGTCTTAACTTGCTTAGTTTAGCATACACCAACATCTGTCTCATTTCTATACTAAGCTTTTGCTCCTCCTCTTCCTTAGGCATATGTACCTTTTAATGTTTCTATCAACTAGCTTTGGCAAAAAACTTCCTGCAGACAAGCCAGATTCACTTTCAATGTGTTAGTCACTATGTTATCTGACTGAAATAACCCCCAGTATTTTTTCACAATTAAAGCATGCATTAGGCATAACTGAAATTTTAGAGTATCTATGAAATAAATGTTAATATTCATAATAAGAAATGTGTTAATAAAACATATTAAATACAGGAAAATCTAAGAAACATGCCAGTTTAGCATGTAAACACAAATAACACAAAGTGTGTTTATTTAGAATATCTAAGCTACAGATCGGATGTCACTTGAGGTTCCATTGCCTGGCCTGATCTGTGTGAAGAGAGCTGAGTGAAAAAGGACACACTGCCAAGGAAGCACCAGCTACTGCCCCTCTGATCTCCCTGCAATGCTGTAGCTGCTGTTCATCCCAAAAAGGTCAGATACTGCTTCTGTACACTGTCAGGAACTACTGCCAGTGTGATGCTTCATGCCCAAGCATGAAAGTCAACATGTGAAAAGCTCCCTAAGAAGGAACTGTAACACAAAAAATTACCCTTACAATTTTATAATTTTATTATTTTATTTGTCCAACTAAAAATATCACAGACTAGCAAAATTCATGATAAATGATTTTCTGACAGGCCCCAATTTTTCTTACATCAATTGTATTATCTTTTGAATCTCCCAATCAACTCACTGCATTGTAAATGGTTTCATCCCAATGGCAGTGAATTTTCTCCTGGACTGAGTGGAGGAAGATCCCTCCCTGAACTGAAAGGGACAGTAAGCAATTCCATGGCAGTATCAGACTATTGGCTTAATGGAATTAACTGCAGGTCTGGAAAAAACAGATTCTTCATTGAGAAGTGTTAGTTACAAGAGATGAAGCAGTTAGAAAATGTCTCATGCCAACTAAGTAAAACCAAAACCTTAATGAAGACTGGAGCCAATACTTACCTTGAAGCTAAAG
Source organism: Leptocoma aspasia (assembly GCA_013399835.1). Classification (NCBI taxonomy): domain Eukaryota; kingdom Metazoa; phylum Chordata; class Aves; order Passeriformes; family Nectariniidae; genus Leptocoma; species Leptocoma aspasia. The sequence goes on along the minus strand of VXAX01000975.1, from coordinate 296,564 downwards.
CTTCTGGGAGAAGAGCTTGAACTGTACTGCTCAGTTTTTACTAAGCTGCTGTAATAATTGTCGACTTTGGTATTAGCAGACTTGTTAGAAACTGGATCATCAGTTATTGGACAAATAAAATAACTGTCTTCATCATCACTATCAGCATCAAGATAATTCCCACAGTCCACTGGAGTTGTTTTGGCATTATCAATCCCTTCCATACGAAAAATAAGGTCCTCGTCTGCCATGTTTGCAGGAGGTTGGCTTAACTCCTGCAAGGACAGGAACACCCACTCCTCCAATGCACATGCAAACAGGGGGAAGAAGCTGGGTGAGAGAGGAAAAAAGGAAAAGGCTGTTATTAAAAGAACAAATAATGCATGACACAGATGTCAGCACACTGGCAGAAAAGAAATATATTTGCATCTGGCTCTGTATAAGTAATCCTCAAGTACCTACATGTAGTTTTGAACACCTCTGCTAGAGCTGCTGAGAAGCATTCTGGTTTTAAACTGCTACAGGACTGAGAATATAGGAGCTTTGTACTATTCTATCCTTGGTTATCTCCTCCTCCAAACGTTTTTATTCTTCCTTATATGAAATGCTGAGTTTCACAACACTAGTCTTAGAAACCTGAGAGAGTTTTACCTTGAACATCACAACCAAATTTACAAATCTTTTCAGGACAAGTCATCTCAAGGATATTGTGTACAAATTATCAGTCAAATGAATTAGAGAGTATTACAAGAACAACACAGAAAAGTTTTCCACCATCCACAAGATTTAAGTTGGCTTTTAGCTCACATACAGCTAATGGCCCACAGGCTGCTGAAAGTGTAGCACACTACAGAAAAATGAGGTGAATGGATGATTAAAGCCCTTGGAAGAGGTGGAAGTTTATACAGATACTCTGGAAATACTGGCATGTACAAAGTAGAGGATTAGTGAGAATACTCAAAATTTGGCCTTGATGCTGGCTGAGCAACAAGATGAAATTTAAAACAGACACTTCTAAGTGTCATGCTGTTTAGTTCTTCACCCACCCAGCAAAATCGGGGATTTTCACACAGCTAGTCTAATAAAACAACCACACACCAAGGTTTTCAGTTTTGCTTTACAGTTATTCCTCAGCCCTTTGCATTTTCAGTCTTCTTTCTGTATGAAACAGGAAGATGAATACACTCCAACAGAAGTATTCATAGCTGCAGACCTCACTCCCCAGTTACTGAGAAACTGGTCACCACAGAAACAGTGCCTTAACATGTGGCAGCTTTCACCAGCAACATTATCTTGTTGGTTACTGCTCTTCTGACGGGGGCAGCATTCCCACACTTCAGCCAGCAACACAGGCAACTCCAGCACTCCATCAGGCAGCAGCTGCTCTGGAAAGACACTGCTGGAGAAAGTCTCAGCCAACTCACCTCACTTTGCACTGAAGCAGCTCTGGAGTGCTCACCTGCCCTTCCAGCAAAGACCACGCAGGAGCTGTCAGTTCTGGAAAGGGGCAGTAGCACATACCTGGCAGGGGAAGGTGTCCTCAGCTGCCACTGCCATTTGCACTGTGATTGTCCCACCAGTGTGCACTGAGTGCTGGAGAACCCCTATTGCCTGCCACACACACAGCCAGCAGCTGTCAAATGATACTTCAAGGACGTGACTAATCCAGAATATATCACAGCACTGGACAGCCCCATTACACCCCAGGGCTGTCCTGCACTCCCTTCTGCTCCTGCTGTCACACACACCAGCAGATCCATGGGGCTCAGGACAGTTTGAGAAGCAGCAGCAATGCAGGAATGCAGGTTTGTGCAGCAGTGACTGCAAACGTTCTGATTTCTGTGACTTGTGTAAATGAAATATCAACACACAAATCAGCTCCTATTTAAAGCTAATGGTGTTTATGAAAGTCTCTTGGTTTTTCTTGGAACCATATTTCTTGCAAAGTACTTGTGATGTTTACCTTGGAAGTGTATGTACCAAGAAACACACTCACATAAAATGCTCTTTAAAACAGAATTCAGTAACTTTGAACTACCCCAACACTGCTCTAAACCTCACAGTTTGACAAAAAGCCTTATAAAAAGCCTGAGCTTCATCCCAAGGCTTATATCCTGTGCTTTTGCATTATAGCACAGAAGTTGTACTATGTAGGAATTTTTATTACTACTGCTGCTGTGTTTTATTTAATCTTTAGTATCTATTACAGAAGCATTCCTAAGGGTAAGCAACAAGGAGAGTGAGACTGCACTGAACCAAGCCTGCCAGCCTGCATTATCACACACAACCTATAATTTTAACTACCCACTTTGAAAATTTATTCCATTTTTCATCAACCTTGTACTTTGTGATTCAAAATGCATATAATTTAAAATAGTCCTTAATCTGCTCTAGTCTGTATTAATTTTTGTTTTTCCAATGTCTGTTTCCCTTCTCTTGCCTTTATATCCAAGAGCCACACAACCAGGAGGGGCAGGTGAGTTGCAAGGACAACATGCAAATATGTGAACACAGATAAACAGCAGGGAAAATTCACATCACAGGGCTGTTAAAGCATGACTTGTTTCTTGTAGGTGTCTGTTGTTACAAAGCATTGCTGGGTTTAGTGAGACTCTTGGCCAAAGTTCTACAGTGGCCTCAGCATCTAAACCTGCCTTAATTCATCCCAAAGAGATGAGTGACAGGAATACTACAGTTGGCAAAAGAAGGGACAACTGGAGCATCTCCAGTTGCTTCTAATTCACTGGTTCGGCTCAGATACAGCCCCCTGCAACTCTTTAACACAGGACAGGGGGGCAGGAACTGCCCTGGATCAGAAGTCCCAGCTTGTCTTGTAGAGAAGCATTAAAGCAAGCATGACCCAGCTCTCCCTGGTATAATACTAAATCCCTTTTGGTTTAACACCACATCAGTTAAAGCCATTTAACAGGATACCGGTAAGAGTAACAAATAGGGTTTTTTCTTAAAAGAGAGAAGTCACCTTCCAGATTAACATTGTTTTAAAGTACAGATTCAAAATTTAATCTAAGCAGCTATACAGACTATGCACCTTAAAAAGTATTATCACCTTTATGAGCTACAGACCCAAAGCTACATGAACTTGTCCAGAACAACCCCACTAGCTATGTTAATGTCCTGTAGCATATTACAGAACTACTGTGCTTTCCAAACACCTAGGTGACCCCTACAAAGCAAATGACTATTCTAGTCGGCACCACACACTGCAAGAAAACAGGTTTAGTGAGTTCAGATAAGAGCCGTGATTAAAAAAAGATAAAAAACCCCAGAGATATCTCAACTCGCCATCTTTGAAAACCTTGTCTTACTAAAGAGATTGAGAATGAGATTCTAATGAGAAGCCTTCAACACAGGTCCCTTCCAGTGTATCACTACTGCAAACACCATGGCACAAATCCCATTCAGTTTGCCTGCAAGCACAGCTGGGATAATCACTGTATTAGTCTGAGTGTTAAAGAGCAACAATGCAAAATTCATGAAACAAAGGGGTGAGTTCAGCTGCACCAGCTCGGACTACGAAGCATTTGAGACAAAACCCTCTGCAAGGAAACACAGCAGGGCTTCAAACACACACATGGCTTCTAGAGCTGCAGGCAGTGAGGCACAAAAATAACCCCTTCCGAGTCAAGTCGACCCTGCTGCCAAACACGCAAATAAACACTACGTTAAGAGTATCCAAAACACGGGGGTTGAAAAGGGCAGAAAAGGAACTTCCAGGATAACTTGGAATAATATCTTTCCATTGCCATTAATAGACCAGTAATTTCAGCTGGCTTTAAATACTCTCCACAATTACCTATCGCTGACTTTTTGTAAGCATTTGCTCAGTACCCCACGTTGTTAATTAACTCAATGCTTTATGCGCATTGAGGTATTTGAAGAATTCTCCGAACACGAACCGTCCCGGAGCAGCCTCAAGCTGTCAGGGCGGACTCAGCCGCAGCCAGCTCCGCAGCCAGCAGCCGCTCCACGGTCACAGACAGCATCTGGCACTTTTAAACAGCGTAGGCACCAAATTACGCGCACTGTCGTGGAAGCATAAATGGACGAAATGCCAACCTTCAGGTGTGAGCGCAGCACTGCTGCCCAATACCACAAATCTGGTCATTTTTGGGCCCGCGCAGAAGCTTGCCCGCCGGCCTTTCGCGGGCTCTGACCACCCCACTGACCGTCATTTGCCGCAACTAAAAACGCCCTTCCCGCGCTTCCCGCCGCGGGCGGCGCTGAGGCAGCTTCCCACCGCCGCCGGGTCAGGCCCCGCACCGCGACGGCACCTACCGGCTTAGGAGAGCCCAGATCCGCCGCGCAACCCGGTACGGAGCGACCCCACAACCCCCGCACCCGGTTCCAGCTTCAGCCCCGCAAAGGGAAGGCAGGCGGTGGGAGGAGAAGCCGCCCCGCTGAGGGAGGGAGGGAGGAGGCGGGAGCCGGGCAGCGGGGCCGCCCCTCACCGCCCGCGGCCCTGGCGAGGCACCGCCTCCCGCTCCCTCAGCGGCCCCGCGGGCGCCTGCCGCGCCCCTTCACAGCACCGCGGCGCCGGGGCCCTGCCAGATACTTTATTCCAGTGAGAAAATCGATAAAAATATGAGCAGAACTCCCAGCTAACACCGTTAGGTATTAGTGACGGGGAATCCCGGGGCGAGTGCGGAGAGGAAGGAGAGCGGGTGTGCAGATCTCACGGGTGTCCGCTGCTCACAGGACAGCCACCCAAATTTGCTTTCATTTCTGTCCCCGTTGGGCGTGGAGCTGAAAGGAGGGGGTATCCTGGGGCAGGTGCTCCCATGGGAAGCACCCACTGCAGGGCAGACCCCCGAAGATCCCCGAGGGAAGGCACAGGGAACAGGCGTGGGCAGCGACCACGGGGCCTGCTTGTGCTTCAGGTTGGTCTTTTCAGCTAAATTAAATTGTGCTATTGCACATTTCCCCATAAGAAATGGCAGTATTGTGCATCAGATTTCACATTCTAAAGACCATGTTTCCTTAAAGCACCCACATTTGCATTTGTCCCAAAACACTGGCTTTCTGAGTTGAAAATACCCATGTTTAAGCTTTTCCTCAAGCTAGAATTTGTGGCAAATTTAAACAAAACTCCTTATCCTTTCATGAGTTACATGGAAATTAATGTAAATAGGTTCTGGCTTAATTGTATTACTTGGCAGCCTGCAAAGAGTCTGCGTTTTTTTACTGCTGTTCAATCCCTTATTCATGTAAATAATCCTCATTAGTGCTTTTTACCATGAGTAGAGGTTACAGAACCGAGACTGGAAGATGTGAGTATGTCCTTTGTGACAGATGGATGGTCTCTTGCAGCACCACAGACAGAAAAATGCACAATCCCTGTGCTCTCCTAAGAGAGCAGAAAAACACTGCTGCTGAGATAATCTTCAGGAGGAAGATTAGCAATATTTAATTAAAAACACACAGAGCAGATGCTCTGACTCTCTGCCAGGAAAACCCGCCATTACTTACATAAATTAAACTGTGTCTCAGCATGGGGACTGGAGGGAGCAGCATGTGTACAGGAACACCATCTGCAATTTGATGGTACCTGTAATTTTGTCACCAATTTCCAGCACCATGCTGAGGCTACAAGTCCTGGTTTGAGAATGTCAAGCAGACACTTGACTGAGCCGCTGTTTAATGCTGCTTCCTAAGGGCACATTTTTTCTCAAATTCGTGCAGTGTTTAAACTGAAACACATTTGCAACATTAGTGATTGTGCAGAAAACACTTGAGGTCCTATTCATCTCCCAGCTGCAAATCACTGTGGTAAATATTAGCAGTTATCAATAACTGAGCACTTTAGCCCTATGAGCACCAGAACTTGTATTTCCTCATTTTTCACTCTGCTGTCAGCCCAGCTGAGCACCCTGAGGAGAGCAGCACCCAGCAGGGCTGATGTTGGGATGCTTCATGGCAGGGCCTGGGAAGAGTACAGACTCATCAAATGAATTCTGAAGGCCTAGGAGAAGCCAGATGTCTGGTTCTCACTGTGTGAAAATGTGTTGATAATGGTTAAAAAATCACCACCTGCCATGGTAGGCTACTGATAATAGTGGAATACTGTAACTGGTGTGATACATGAGCACAACTGAACACGTCATGAGAGTAGCTCGTTTTAAACTCAGGCAAATCATGGAATCATTAATGTTGCAAAAGACCTCCAAGGTCAAGACCAACCTTTTACTGAATCCCATCATACCCACTAGACTGTATCACAAAGTGCCACATCTACTTGTTTTTTGAATACTTCCAGGGATGGTGAAAACACCACTTCCCTAGGCAGGCTGTTCCAATGCTTAACCCACTCCTTCAGTGAAGAAATTTCTCCTAATATCCAGCCTGAACCCCCACAATGCATCTTGGGGCCATCTCCTTTTGTCTTGTTACTTGGGAGGAGAGACTGGTCCGCATGTTACCACAACTTCCTTCCAGGGAGCTGCAGAGAGCCTCCTTTTCTCGAGGCTGAACACCCCCAGCTCCCTCAGCTGCTCCTCCTAGCATTTACCCTCTAGACCCTTCACCAGGTCTGTTGCCCTTCTCTGGACATCAATACCCGTCATCATTTTGGGCTAAAAGGAGCCCCACAGCTGCCTTCTGCCATTTAATCCTCATGGAGAACATTCTGCTCTATCAGGAACATAGGTTATGCCTTCTCAAGCTACGCATTTCTCATGCTTTTAAATAAGCCAGCTCTGCTACCCTGGTGCAAGGCTGTACTTATCCCCAGGTTTAAGCCTGGAGCTTCTCTTCTATTCTCTGTAATATTTTCTTAAAAGAACAATCAGTGATGATGAAAAACTAAAGACATGTTGAAATCAGGCATTGGCCCAGACATGTTGTATCTTCTAGTTGTAGTTTTCTACTTATATATTATGTGTTATATCCTTTACACTTAAAGGATTCAATTCACTTTTTTGTTGTTTGAAAATATGAAATTTGAAATGGCAACTTAGGAAATCAGTGACCTGCAAGTCTAGTATGTTATTCTTCCATTGAGTATGCTCAGCACTGCATGTATTTTTTTCCAAGAGCACTATAGCTTGTAAAGTTTCAGTATGCTCATTTTAAATAAGGTCCCTTTAGAAATCATTGTTCTAGGGAACTGTGGTTTTTGAAAGGAAAAAGGAAAGGACACCCCATATGATATTAACTTTCAGAGCAATTTTATTCTGCATGCGTTTAAATCCACAGATTTAAAAATTGCCTTTAAATCAATTTCCTGACAAGTTGTGCCCTCGTACTCCTCTGACAATCTGGTCTTACAAGGTAAATCAAGTTGGTCATAAACCTCACTCCAGTCATATGGGAGGTGCATGTAACACACATACCTAAAACTGCTTGGAGCACCAATGCATGACTTTCTCCGAGAAGAAGGGCAATGGTGGACATAATTTCTCCATATTGTTTTAATTGCATTGCATTTAGTCTTGATATTTTTAGCTCTGTCCACAAAGTAATTTTACTAATTTATCCTGCAGGGCTCCCAGAACATGAGGATTTGTCTTTCTACACCCCAGTGACCGAATCTGGCTCTGGTTGCCAAAGCCAGCTCTCTCTTGAGGTGGACAGGGAAAGCACCTGCTCACACCGTGCCCGAGCTCAGCAGCAGGTAAGCGAGGCACCGACGTGGCAGGACAACAGTCTGTACACGGACAGCCCGAGCACCAGCTGCCAGCGAGATAAAGGCGGCGGGGGCCTCCCGTGTTGGGTGGGAATGGTTCAGCTGAGGACACACTGCGATGCCAAGTGAGCAGCTGCCTGGGAAGGTCACTGGCCTCGCAGCGAGCTGGCAGTTCTTGGGCAGCACGTGTGCTCTGGTGGGCCGGAGGCGACTGCAGCGGGCAGGGAAGGCAGTGGGTGCCTGATACGGGGCAGGACGGACCCTCTTCCTGGCCGGGAGCTGTGTGCACACCTGCTATCACGACTGCGAAGGCACCAGCCAAGGGCTGCCTTCGACCCTGCGTGACCACGGCACGACCATCGCTGGGGTTGCAGATCCGCGCAGCCGGGCAGAGCCCTCCCGAGGGCCAGCTAGAGCCGATCCACCACAGCCGCGGCTGTGTGGGGCACAGACCGCGCGGTAGCGCCTTACCGAGGTCGGTTTAGGCCGGCCTGGGCCTGCCGCGGACAAAATGTCCCGAAGAGCAGCCCGACGGCCAGAGCCCCTGGGGAGGAGGGAGCCGAGGCTCAAGGTCCGGCCGAGCCCGGGAGAGGGAGCCGGAGCCCCGCTGCGAGCCCGGCCGGCGACCGCCGGTGCGGCTGAGCGCGGGGCCACGTGCGCAGGCGGCGCTGGGCGCGGGGCAGCGGCGCCACCTGCC
>VXAX01000975.1:196129-287968 GCA_013399835.1 Leptocoma aspasia | reverse complement strand
GGCGCGGGGACCGCTGGGCCCGGGCCGGCGGCAGCGGCGGCGTTCACGGGGTGCGGCGGACGCCGCAGCCGGTGTAGTGCCGCGGACACGAGTGAACAGTGCGCAGGTGGACGGAAAGAACGGCCGCGCTACCCCGTCAAAGAGGCCTGACGGGCGGCTGAGCAGCCAGGCGGTAGCGTGGCCGAGTGGTCTAAGGCGCTGGATTTAGGCTCCAGTCATTTCGATGGCGTGGGTTCGAATCCCACCGCTGCCAAGCTGTTTTGTCTCTGCCGCCCCGGCTCCTTTTCGGCACCCGCGCAGCGGGAACGCGGGAGCTGCCGCCGGGCCAGCGGCACTGCCCGGGCCGGGCACGGCGCCCCGCGGGGCCGTGGGTGTTGCGGGTTGTCGGTCACAGTCGTTAAAATCAATATTATAGAAATTTGTGATACGAACTAGAGAAAAGGGATTATCCGCTGTGTTGGTCTCTTGCTTTAGGAATAAAAGGAGAAACAGTGTAATTTTCAGGGGTTCTGCCTGTCCGTGCTGTTTGTGGGTTACAGCACCCCGACTCGTGGGACTGGCACTTGGGCTTTGCGGCCTGTCCTGGACTGAGGGGAGGTGCTAGTGTTGGCACTCTCTCCAGAGTTCTCAAACCTATCCATGATTATTCCCCTCCACACCATGATTTCTCAAGCTCTCATCCCTAGTCCTTTCCCAAGCTCTCTAGTGCTCGCATCTTGCTCTTGGTTGTCCCCTCTCCATGTTGCAGGTTGGAAAGATGCAGATGGGAAGGAGATTTCTCTGATAAATTCCCACCGTGAGTGGTGGATGGGAAGGAGCTGGAGCCTCCCAGGCTGTGCCATTTTAGCTGAACAGTAATCTGGAAAGCACATTGTTCACTTTAGCTGCTGCAGGGATTTGCTCAGTACAACTGCTGTACTTCAAAAATTTGGTGCCAAAACAGACTTGTGCTTTAAGTTGAGCTGAGGAGCAACTGAACTGTGTTAGTTGTTGCCCGAACTACAGGAGGTGAAGGAAGCTGTACAAAGATCTGTGCAACCCATAGCAGCAGATTCCCCTACAATGACATAAATACACTTAACTAATGTAACTTACTTAGTAACTTCCAATTTAACTAAAATACCCAGTTTTGACCTGTGAAAAACCCTACCAGCACGTACCTGCAGCTCTGCACCAGGGGCAGGGCAGGGAGCAGTTCTGGGAAATTGTGCAGAGGCACAACAAACTTCAGCAATGTTTCAAGTACACTTTTATTTTCCTTCAGATGTGGTGCTAGAGCTAATTAATGAAATCACACAATGTGAAGTCTCTGTAGGCCTGGTGTGGGTTATTTGCAGTAATGTGTTCTGTCTGTGCCTTTGCTTGTTCCTCTGTTCCCCAAGGCAGTGAGCCATGACAGAAGCTGTGGTCAGTCTTTCTCCTTATTTCAGCCATTTTCTTCACTGGTGAAGCAGGCTGTCTGTAGCTCTTGTTTTTTATGCAGGTTCTCGTTTACTTCAGCAGTCAATTTGGAAAGTTGTTTTGGTTTGAAATAGAGGCAACAATCTTGACTCTGGTTGTGTTTCGGTGATTTGGCAATTACTGTTTACTGTATTTTAATTTCTCAGGTCCAGCTACTCATCTGTTATGATTTTGTTTGTAAATTCAAAAGTAGCTGCCTGTTTGTTGCACTGTGCCAGTAACTGTTGTGGAGGTTAGAATGATCTGGGTAGCAATACTGTGAACTGTGCACTTTATGCAGGTCAGTGTCTTTCTTTAAAAAAATGCAAACCTGAAAGGCTATCAAGTTTTAAAGAAAGAAAAAACAACACTAAAATAACAATTAAAGTAAGGAAAACATTGAGGAAGAGTTGATAATTCGAGGGTGGTCTGGATTCAATGTAGTGGTCCACAGAATCAGCAAAGTCAAACTTCCGTGGGCGGTACCCCAGCTGAGCCCGTGCCTTGTCTATTCGGAATGTGTGAGTTACAGAAATGTTCTGTACCTGCAGGGCAAAAGAGTCAACAGACGAAGGTATGACTACACAGGCAACTGGAACAAGCTGTAAATGGTAGCAAAGACACAGTTTAAGGAAATGTAAAATACAAAAACCCCCACAATATTATATCAATGTCCTATGAGTATTATACACATTGTTTTTAAAATCGTCCACTCAAAAGGAGATTCTTGAAAGCACAAAGAGACATTAAAAGATGCAAAGTAGAATCTGGAAATGTCTACAAAACATGTTCTGCAAATGTTCTCTTGCTTAGGTACTCAAAGAGTGAGATCAAAGCCATCTCGTAGGTTCCTAAAGGCTCAGCCAAGCCATACAGGTTACTGACCCTTGGAAGAGAAGAGCTGAAGAAGCTTCTCCCACATTGCAAGCATAAGCTCTTTTCAAAAATCATGGCAACCAAGCACAATATATTGCCTAAATTGTACACAATGCATGTATTTGCCTTGGAAACTGGAAGCTGACGTAGCACTGGATGGATTTTACTTTCTACTGACTTAAAGTTTCCCATGTATGGGTCCCATGGGAATTAAGGAAAGTTTACAAACACAGATTTTACCTCATTTCTGGTCAGCAGGGGGGGCAGGTCAACAATTGGTCTCAGAATCGCATGAAGGTGTTCCATGAATGTGGCTGCATAATAAAAGATTTCGACTTGAGGTCAAGAACAATAAATTGCTTTGGCATTGTGATTGTAACATATCTCACACTGTAAATGCTCACAAAGGGTAATCACAAACCTGAGAGTTCAGGGCACCATAACTAACACCATCAGGACTACTTGCTCACAGAGTGCTGGATTTAACCTTAATTATTGTGCTTGTGGGAAAAGGATTTGGAAAAGGGAAAAGGTCATAAGACTTCATAAAAAATGTGGCAACAGATAACTCAGTTGGATTCTGTCTGAGCTGCACTGGGGGGTTGATTCTGGAGAGAGCAAGACATTTACCTGTGCAGCAAAGCAGATACTCTTCAGCATATTTCATAAAGTCATGGAGTTTTACATTTAACTTTTTCTATCATTAACTCCACAAAATTATACATCTGTTAGGTCCTACATAAAACCTGTTTTAGTGGGACTTGAATAAGAGGTCATTCTCATTTCAACATACTGCACAAAGGTGAGTTTTACACTGCTGAACACTAGGTGAGCACACAGCATATTGGTTTTATACATGAAAATGAAAATTGTGGGCTAATAAACCAGTATTATATTACAGTTAGGAATGAGGGTAGCATGAACAGGAAAGAGAAATGTTGACAAAATATTTTACCTGATGCATAGACTAAGCAAGTAGGAATACGTATCCATGGCTTACTGCAACCTAATCTTTCAAACTGAAAAAGATTTAAAAAACAATGAAAAACCCCAGAGACTTCAAACAAGTCTTAAAGTTTCAATATAGAAGATATTTATGGAAATATTTACTGTTAAACCAGAAAAATTAATCATGGCTCTTAGTATTTACTATTTTTCATTTTTAAGGAGATGCCAGTTAAATGTTACTCACAGACACTATGTCATTTTCATATCTTAAAAGAAGGAAAGAAATTATAATAATTAATCAAAATGTTATGGTGTGCTGATACCTAATTTAACATCATGACATGTTTATGGTTTTGAGCCTATCATTAACAACAACAACAACATGGTATTTTGAGAAGAATGAACAGATGAATACTTAAGATTTCTATTTTTTGCCCGCCCAAAATGTCCATTATTCCCATCTACATGCCCCAAAAATGAAGACAGTAACAGCTCAGGGCAGGGTGCTGGTATAGATGGTCCTTTGGTCCAGGGAAGACAGTTGCTTTAATGTAGTATTTTGGGTGGGCTTTGTTACAGTGCTAATCACACTGAAATTCAAGCAGGAATTAAACCCACATTCAGAGAGTTCCATGTGGAACTCTCACACCCAAAGCAAACGTACAAAATGTAGCATGCACACAAAAGCTGGAGTTGCATACAGTTAAAGAAATTAATATACTTGGAGATCAGTATTGCACATACAAGTGGAGTTAGCCATTCAAAAAGGTTGGATTTTTCACCATCATGAATGAAATACACCTGGCCGCTCTGTTAAAGAGGTAGAGAAGAGACAAGTCAGTAAAAATAATACTGCATATATATTGACTTCTTTCTCTTTATCTCATCCCTTCTGAACAGCTTAAAAATAATAGAGCAATGTCAAATATGAGTGGATTCCCACACAAGTCACAAACTCCCTGCTTGTGTTTCACTCTGTTGCACTGTTGTGTGCAATGGAAATGGTGAACAGGTGGTTTGTATGATTAACATGCCTTGGAATAAATGGTTTATTACAGATGTGCCTGTTCAGAGTGGCTGTACTGACTGTGCAGAGACACCACTGGAGCTGGTGCTGGATCTCACTGGGGCTGCTGGCACGTGTCCACCAAAGGGTGGGACATGTTCTGCTCTGAGTCTAGGTAAGGCTCACTGGAATCCACAAGACTCCTGTGTAGCCAAGGTCTATGTTCCTGCTTTCCTTTTGCTTTCAGGGTTTTAGAAAAAGTAGTTTAATCTACTTTGAACTGCTTTCTAATACACTCTCAGGGCAATGCTTCTAGGTGATTAAAAGCCTGTATTTACAAGGAAGAAAACAGTTGTAACTGTTTTTGAAAGGAATGAACCCAAATGGAATGTGCCTCTGTTAGCACATGGTGTGGGAAGAACTGACCATCACAGTTCAGAACATTAAATCTGGACCTGTACAAGGGAACAGGATGAATCTGTCTGAACTTCTGCTTTCATTTCTAACATAGCAAACATTCTTTGCTCATCTTCCAGAAATGACAAATATTGCATTTTAGAAATGCAAAGATGGAGGTATTCTTATAGAACTGAATATTCCATCTCTTACCAACGCCAACAGCCAACACTGTGCCCCATCCCACATTGCTCATAGCATATTTATCAGCTGAAAACACAGACAACAACATAAGTTGAAGGACAATAACTCTAATTACTGCACTGGTTACTATAGCACAGGATACAGTGGCAGGATCCACTGTCAAATGAGATCTGTGGTGGTTTTACTGTGTACTTACAGCTATGTAGTTCTTTTCAGGGGTGAGAGCTTCAGCAGCTAGAATATGAGCTTGTACAAAATTCTCTACATGTATCCAGTTCATTTTAACACTAGGGTCCCCAAACTTGAAGCTAAGTAGCCTTCTCTCAATAATCTTCTGTAGATATAAACAAACATGAAACCATAACAAAATGGGGTTTAGACTGAGGTAAAGTATACTTTCTTGTCCAGGTAAATGTAGGTTTAGCTCTACTAAAAAAAAAAAAAAAAAGGTAAATACATGACTCAATTAAAAATATTCAGGGGAGCTGCTAATGAGAAAATGTCAAAAGATGTATTGCAATATGTCCTGAATTTACAAAAAATACAAGACAGTTCTAGGGATAAGTAAAATATTGTATGGAAAGCTAAGCTACAGTTCTGAGTGGACCAAAAGTATTCACTAAATTAGATCAAATTTATCAATTAGCTTTGGCTAGGAAAAACTGGAAGATACACTTTGGCTGGAAGGAAAGTGTCCCAATTTTCATTGAACGGGTAAATTTTAGAAATTGCAAAACATGACATTTGCATAATGCCTTAAAATTGGCTCAAAACAAATAAGCTCAAAATCAAATATAAATTTTAAAATATTATATTTTTTAAAGGGGCTAAAAAACCAATATCAGATTTAACTAAAATTACATTTTCCATTCTTAAAGTTATTTACAAGATTATAAAGTATATTTTGGCTGACTGCAATATAATTTCCTACCTCAGCTACAAACCAAAAATATCTATTATGTGGTCAACTAGAATCTATTATTTCCTGAAAGCTCTGTATAGCTTTATATTACACTAATTCTTTTAAAGGAACTGGCTGACAGAATTCTACAGGGATCATGTTCTAAACGTCATCTGTTGGCCCTGCAGTTTAAAATCAAGTGAAAAAGAGCAAAATATGAACACCTCAGCTGCTGCCCTTCAGCAGTAACCTGTTGTACCAGAGGGTGCTTCCAACTCTGGAACTGCTTCATTGGACGGTGAAAGCTGTTAATAGTTGAGACTGGAAATAAGATATTTTGCTGCAACTCTTTTCATTAATATTTAAAACCATTTGGTGTAAGTTGCATGTAAACAGACATTTGAAATATCATGGATTGGCTTGAATCTTACAGTAATCATTAAATTATAAAGCTGGATTTTCGTGTGTTTGTATTTAATTAAAAAAACCCCCAGCTTTTAAAATCAACACTTTACAGATATAATGCTTGTTAAAAAAAGTTATAATATCCTCAGCAGATGATTGAATTGTTGAATTGCTACCCAATAAGATCAGTCGATTTATAATACAACTAAGTGATGCTCCTTCCAGCTTTTTACCCATATCATAGAAAACTCTGCTGGCTATAAAATTCAGATGACATACTGCTAGCCTTGGCAAGTGTCTCTGCTCTTCTGGTCCATAGATTCCTGGTGGGCGAAGGACACACGTGTGGAGTGTTCCACCTCCTAGAACATGGGATAAGACCATTCTTAAGAGACCTTCACATCACTACATTGTATCTTTGTTTGTATGAGCCAAAGGCTGTGGCAGAAGAACTTATTCTGAATTCATTTCACTACCTTAAAAAACAATACATACCAAAAGATGCTGCATTAGGACTTGGATTACAAAATGGGAGAATCAGAGCATGCAAAATAGCAAGATAAGATTCAGAGAAGTCCTGCAAGCATAACTGTGTTCCTAGAAAATACCAAATATTTAAAAATCTCTTTCTAATCAATCCCTTGTCCCTGTGCCAGAGCACTGAATGAATGTGTTGGCTGTGGTGATGAGTTTGCTGAAGTGAGCAGGTTGTTTGAAAATATATTGGATAGTGGAATGAAACTAACTAATCCCACACAGTGGGATTGAAAGGAAGCATTGATGGGAAGCAGTGACCTGTTAGCAGTACAAGGTAGATCTGAAAGATTCCCTCAACAGCAGGTTGTTGAGCAGCTTCTACCCCCACTGGAGTGAGGTAGAAGCTCTTGACAATTTCAGTGGGATCATAAAAATCAGATCTTCCCATGTACATCACTTGGCTGTTTCATCATCCGCTAATAACTGTTCTTAATAGTACTTGTAAACATATAAAATAGTCATTCTGCTATGGCACAGGATTAAAATGGGATGTTTGGAACACTGACCTTTTCTATTTCATTGACAAATGCAGAAATGTGTGTTGGTCCTGAAATTAAGAGGGGCTTTGACGTGAAGAGCTGCTAAGGAAATAAAGGGGGGAAAAAACCTCTTTTCTTATTTTAAACAAAATAATTTTTTCCTCCATCATGGACTTTCTGTTATAGCCCTCTGCAAGTATCAAGTGAAGAGTCTTTTCTGTAAGTTGTCCACAGCTAAATTTAGCTCAGTATCACTTGGTCACATAGAATCATGTTGCACTTTACATTAATTTGTTTTGCACTGGCAGTTATAGTATCTCACAGGTGAGCTTAAGTGTTCAAGCGTATAACTGGCTTCCACAATGTGGAAAACTTTGGGAAGCACTAATAAATAATTCCAGGCCCTAGGCTCAGGTACCTACTTCAGATTTTAATGTATAACTTGAGGGAGTGTGTGGTATGTAACAATTTAATCAGCATTCATGTTTTACTTATGTTGCATGAGACAGTGACATTAAACACTTTTTGTTTAATTTATACCTGTATTATTATTTTTGATTAGCATACTGCAACCATGCTAAAACCTTTTACAGACATTGTGGGAACTTAAAAAAACAATTAAAAGTAATCTTTAAATGAAAATACTTTAATTTGTGAGAAGGGGTTGGTAACTTCTGCTGGGCAATCTTGTCCACAAAGATTGATACAGGACACAGGGTTTTGGGAGGAACAAGAAGAGGAGGAGTAAATTCTACTATGAATTCATGCTCACACAAAATTACCTTCTAGTGAAGATCCATTAGCTGCTAGTACCATTTGTTCTGCAATCGATTTGGTTCTGGAATAATGGTCAACGAGCTACAGAGAAAAAGCAAATATATTTGTGTATCTGTTCCTGAAATGATGGGACAGAGAGGCATCTCTTCTTCACTAGTTTTCACTTAGCAGATGGCAACAAATGCCTCAAAATACAGAAGTTGTGGGGTGTTACATTTGGGGTAAAACACATGAGTATTTCTAGGATAAGGAAGCATTTTTGTGTATGCAAATCTGGTTAATTAATTTCAGCACATTTGAGAAGCAATAAATATATGTATGCTTTGAATGCTGCCAGGAATGTAATTGATCACTACTTTGTAATCTGGATTTCTTCTTCAGGTAACGGAAAAGTCAAAAGCCAAGTTTTGAAGTCATTACACTTGGTCTGAAGTATCCTGCTCACTTCCATATGGCATTGTCCCAGATAAAATGTTATTTAAAATGTTATTATAAACATTCATATTTTATCTCCATCTCTACTTCTTGAAAGACTGTGAAGTACTTGATGGAGAGAGGAGGGACACAAAAACCAACTGTGTATGCAAAGCAGCCAGAAGTACTTTCTCTTTCTTAATTAAATGCAATAAAACCATATAAAAATAGGCTGCTTTTACAGATCAGCTCTACCTTGAATATGTGTCATTCTCTAAGGGAAAACCAGAAAAATCATGTGCATAATGAATAGCTAAAGAGGCACCAAGCCATATAACAGAATCCTCATGTCCAGGTGGAATACCCCTGATGTTAATGTGGCACGGTGGGAGTTATTTTCCACAATCAAGGCCTTAATAGGAAAACAAAGAAATATATACTTCAATGTACATAAAACTGTACATTTTTCTTTCATAGAATCATAGAATGGTTTGGGTTGAAGGGGACTTCAGCGATCATCTCGTTCCAACCCCCTCTTCCATGGGCAGAGACACTTCCCACTAGACCAGGTTTCTCAAACTCTCATCCCACCTGGCCTTTCTTGTGCCTGGACGCTTGCATCAGACAAAACACTGCCATAAAAACTCCAGACTTTTTCAGAAACATGGAAGTAAACAGAGGAATTTGAGAATACAATACAACAAAATACCTTGTCAATTGGGAAATATGGCAAAGATTCCTCATCCCCGTCTTCAATAGGAAGCCCTCCAAACACCACATTCACTGAGCTGGTGTAGACCAGCCGAGGGACATTTTGTTGTTTGCAGGCTGCAGCAATGAATAATCAATTACTTTAGTAGAAAATTATTAGGGAGAAAAGTTTGTGTGACACTTTTTCTAAGAAAGTGTCAAATCTTAAGAGAGAAAATCCTTCAATTCTGTGACTAGGTGAGTTGAAATGCAGAGCATATTTAAAGGGAAGACATCAGTGTAGAAGCACTGTGCTTTACTCTCTGGCACGTCCTAAGCTGGGTGTGCCTCAGGAGAGCTCCTCCAGCCTGCTGGGCATAAGGACAGAAGTCCTTCTGCTTCAAGGGTTGCCCACTGCCTGTGCACAAGTTCTTAGCAAGCAGGTCAACTGCTACAAAATACACAGGGAATTGGTTAACTCCTTTCATGGGTGCAGATTCCAACATCAGTCAAACAAGATGTTGAAAAGCTGAAGTAGTTGAGCTACAGTGCTGGCTCTCATATTGCACCTTGTAGCAGAATTGAGCATAAACCCTCCGTGACGTGTTTCCTCATTTTCTGCCAACAATGTAAAGTACTTGGTGACAAATGGAGTGTGCCAAAAAGACCAACTGGCTTTCTCTAAATGGGATATGGTGTTTGATATGCTGTACTAACACCCAATAGCACGGTTAAATACCTACCATTAAGGATCAGTCTTGTTCCATTAATGTTTACAGTTTCAATCTCTTTTTTATGCAACTAGGAAAAGAAAAAGATTGTGCATTTTTTAGTAATAATACAATTCAATAGGGGGATATTATAAATAAACATAATGTAATGCTTTGATTATTAAAAATGTCATTTAGACTGCTGTTTCAGACTTAAAGAAGTCTAATGATTATTTTTAAACCATACCTGCATTTTTCTTGTATTTTTAGACTAGTCTGCTTGAAGCAAAGAAAATTGTAGTAGTGCTTCTAAAAATATATGTTCAGTTATTATATATCTTGCAGAAGTATGTTAAATATCTGTGTTTCAGTAGGACTTTAGTGACCAGTTGCCTCTAACCAGAGCAATTCCAATTATGCATTGCTCAGTGGCAAACAACTTTGAGTGAGCTGTTCTATCCAGACAGGGTAATTACTAAAGTTCTTCTTATTAAATAAAGTAAGAAAGGGGTGTGTTTGTGTGTGTATGTGTATGTGTGTGCTTGTAACTCTAATTATAAAGTTGTGACTCAGAGTCCTACATCAAGTGCATCTGTACAGCTTTTTACCCAATGACAAACAATTAAAGACTTGAAATATTGTTATAATTCAGATATATGAAATAATTTATAACTTACTTAAGGTTTTATTCGTCCTAGTGACCTTACATGTAGGAGATCCATGTAAAGCTTTAGGGAAGAATCAGAGTTTTGGAGGGAACCAGCATCCCTTGTCCTTCCTTTTGTCTTCACAGTATTTCAGAACTTTTCAATGCCATTTCCATCTCAAACACCTTCCCAGGGTGCTGGTGGAACCTCCAATGGAGAGGAAATCACTGCAAGCAGCCTGCTTGCAGCTGGCACTCCAGTTTGCACAGAACAATTTTCCAAAAGACCAGGGCAATATGAAGAGATGAAATCTGTCATGCAGTGTTACAGCATCAAAGTCTCTCATCCTCAGTGTGGGCAGTCACACAGAAAAAACCAAAACTATGTGGACTCACCTGCTCTGTTCCTGACATTCCGTATGAAGCTACGTGAAACACACAGTCAGCCCTTTCACAGACTGCCAATATGGCACTGTAATCCCTGATATCTGTCTGTAATACATAAGAAAAGATATTTAGACATGAAATCAAAGCTGCAGGTAAGCATTTGTCATACAGTGGGTTAGCACAGAGGGAATCCATATATAAAATGCATATATAGAACTGTACCTGCTGTACTCCTGGGACTCAAAACTGGGCACACATCACTACTTGCTAATAATTATATTTTTCTTCAATAGAACCCAAAGGACTTTAAAGACATTCATTAAGTTTCACAGTCACAGTTTAACAGGTGGTTAAACTAAGGCCTAGATGAAGGCAGGATCCTGAGGAGTCAGGAGTGAAACTGCTCTGTGCATTACAGGTTTTGCTGGTTTCCTTATTTCAGATACACTAAAATCCATTCACCAAAACTCATGTGGGATGTTCACAGAGTGAAAAAGGTTACTGAAATCTGAAATAATTGGCAATTAAGTATTTGGATTCTGTGAAAACTAGTAAGACATTATGGACAAGGTAAATGAACTAACTTTGTTGGGAAAATATTATTTATCATACCTCGATCCACACCACTCCACTGGGAATCATCCACAAAGGCTTGTGTATGTCACACAGAACAACAGAAGCTCCTATGTTAGCAAGAGCACATCCCAGCTTGTATCCACAATAGCCAGCACCTCCTGTCACCACGGCTCTCATACTGATTTTGTTGAGTGTTCCAGTAGGTTTGTTCTGTTTGCCGTCAGAGATTCGGCGATGGGGTGTTGCTACTTCACTCATTTTTTGTTTTGTGTCAATGAAATACTGTCAATGAAATTTCAGGGAGTTTCATGTTGACAAGATCTATTCACAGCAGCAAAATCTGGCTTTAATGCAGCCTGTTTAAGAGAGATAAATACAAAAGCAAACCAAAATTTACAGTCCCCAGTGTACTGCCAAGACGGACATCTGAGAGAAGTGGTATTTCCAGCTTCTTTCTAAGTACAAGCAGCTAAACATAAATTAAGAATACACTGAGTTGTTATCATTGGCAGTGCTGGAGTTGAGATTCATGAGGATTTCAGGAGGGAAGAGGGATGCCTGATCCTTATAACTTTAGAAGGTGTATCAGAGAACAAAGCTATCAAATCCCTCGCTTTTGAGGGGAACTCAAAGAAAATAGCTGCTATACTATAGAAAGGATTAATAACCGCATTAAGGAAAAAAGTAATAGTGAATTATTATTTCCTGAACATGGGGGTTCTTTCCCTTCCAGGGGTTCCTCACTGGCAGTCAGGACATTTCAGAGGCTGTGGCTACCGAATCCCTCCGACACCCCGTCCCTGCCCCGGCCGCAATTAAACATTCAAAGCCACCCGAGCCCCGCCGGGGCTCTCTGCATCTCACTTGCAAATCGGCCGGGCGGCAGCGCAGGGACTCGTGCTCGGGCCGGGCCCCCGCCCGACCCCCGGCCTCGGGCGGCTCCNGCTCCGGCCAGGAGCGTCCGGCCCGGCCAACAGCCTCCGCAGCGGCCCCGGCGGGGTCCCGCAGCATCCCCGGCGCCCTCTCATCCCGCAGCATCTCTGGCATCCCACCGCGTTCCCAGGCTCCCACAGCACCCCTGGGTCTCACTCATCTGGCAGCAGCTTTGGGATTGGGCAGCTTTCCTGGGATTCTGCTCATCGCACAGCATACATGTAGCCCACAGCATCCTGGAGATCCTACAGCATGTCACGGTGTTCCTGGGTTGCCACAGCATCCCTGGGATCCCAGAGCATCCTACGGTGGTTCTTACCTCCGAGCGTCTTCACACAGCTGTGACTGTTGCACGAAAGCATCCTGTCGGTATCGAGGGCTCCAGCCACACTGAGGTACCTGTTGAACAGGTTGTTCAGGAAAAAACCACCACCTCCTGCCTACTGGTTGGACAGTCGCTGGCGGGACATGGCTCATAGAGATGCAGAACTTCTGAGACACCTGCAAAACAGCAGGAGTTCCCAAAGAGGCACAAATAAACAAACAGGCACTCAGGTCCCTTTCCACCTGAGCCTCCCTGTGGTCATTTGAACCTGGCAGTGTGTGAGAAGGGTCAGGAGCTGCAGAATTTCAGTCACCCATTCCAGGCAAAAGTTAAGCTTTGAACACGTTTACCTCTTTTGTTACAGCTGTGCTGTCTGAACGTTCATATTAAATTTTAATCACTTAAAGACACATTGCAGTTATGTTAGGGTAGGAGTAACTCAACAAAAGCCAGCCTAAACTGAGACTTAATAAAGACCCACAGAAATAAGAGAGCTAGCTATTCCCAACTGGTACTGAGGATTGTTTTAAAATCTCAAATACCGCATCTATAAGAAAGATAAATAAATGAACTTAAGCCAATTATTGTTAATCAGTGCTGTTATAACAGTGATGTAAAAAGCATCGTACCCAAAATAACAAACCACAGGTTTGGTGTTACGGGACTGAAATTATGGGTCTCCATAGGGACTTACAACCACAAAGCCAGTGAATTCCTTGGCTAGTCCTTACTGAGGAGCATCCAAACAAGGTCAGAGTGTGCACTCCTGTGAAAACCATTGGTGTAATCTGGGATTCATCCTGAGCTATTAGTCCAATAAAAGTGATATGAAAAATTTATAAATAACTAATTGAGAACTAAATTGAATGTTTGCATGCAGCTAAAATGCTCTCACTGGGAAGTAACTTTACACTTGTGGTTTTCTATTCTGCATTTCTAGGGAGTAAAGGCTTACATGGTACCACCTGCCTGCAGCACTTGCTGGCTCAGCTGCATCTCTGTAGTGATAAATTGTGAATTTAACTGGTTTTAATCAAATCTGGTTAAAGGTCTCATATATACAGATCTTCTTTAAGCTTCCTGTCAATTGCCTGGTATAGGAGAGAGGGCTGAGCAGTGCCCCTGCTAAAGGAAGATGTACAGTGGGAGCTCACTTTGTATGGACAAGGACAATCTCCAAATGCAAATCCATAATCAAGCAGACTCTACTGCTTTCACTGCACAGAGAATGATTTGTTTAGTCAAGAGAAAAAAAATGGAGTATAACAAATCTTTGCTTACACAAGCTGCAGTGGTAATTGTGGTTGCTCATGCATTTTCCTGTCACTGTGCATTGTCTTTTACCTGTAACCTTTATTCTTCTAGGGTTCCTGTTGACTCTCCTGCATATCCTATAGATGTAGAGTGAGAGAATCTCTATAAACTTACTGGTCTTAAAAATCACGTAATATGCTAAGAAAAGGCAAAATGAACACAGAGTGGAGATAATCAGATGGCAGAGCTGTTCCATCATTGTCACAGTGGCAAATCCAGCTCTCCTGATTCACGTGGGGTGCAAGAGAGAGAGCAGCTGCTCCCTGGTCAGAGCAAAGCTGGTTCCTAAGAAAAAGCTCATAACATCTTTAAGGTTTGTCTGGGCCACACCTCGTATGTACATGTAGCGCAGTTGGCTCACATAGTGCAATCCACCCAAGAAGCAACTGATGTAAGACTTAAGAAAGGGGAAAAGAGAGAGGTTGGATTCTCACTCCTGTCTTGGTGCTTGGCTTCTCTGCTCACCCCAAAATGCAATTCCCTGAACACACAGTGTGTGCCAGCACTGCTACGGGGTTGTGGAGAATGTGACTCCAGAGAGCAGTAACAGCTGGCTGAATTCCACCTTCCCACAAGCTCCTTAAAAACAGTATTTGATCCAGTTGTTATTTATTATTGCATTGAAAGGATATTATTTGATTTACAAACACACATAATATTTATTACATTTTTACAAAGCTTTAGAACAATAAAACTATTTTACACAATATGATTTTCATTCCTCTAATCACCTATTATTTATAAATATTTCCTTTCCATATTTTTCCACTGTTTCCCAGGTCTCTGTAATTCCTCAGGCTAACTGACAGTAGCTGTAGCTGTGGCTTCATCAGAAGAGTTGTTTAGTCACTCTTTTCTTCATTGGAGCTACTGGACTTATTACAGCACTGTTGTCCTGTGACAGTTCCTCATCTTCCACCTTCTCACCTTCCTGAATTATCATTTTTAGAAAATGCTTCCCAGCATGAAACAATCACTTAATGAAGATCTATTAAAACTATTCCTGCACCCATTCGTGGTGAACTCCTTTGCTGTAACACTGTGCTGCTCTTGGGGAACATTTCCTGATACATCCTATGTTTTCACTTTTCTAGTTGTTTTTTGTTTGGGTTTTTTCTTTCTTAATGAGGTCAGAGAGGTGTCATCATAGGAATATGAATAACAAAGTTCAGAGTGGGTGAGGAATGTACTATGACCAGATAATTAATACTCAGAAACAAAATGAAGTTTTCTGGAACAGGTAAGTGGTTATTTGATTTTACAAGAAAGAAAGAATGATCAAACTTAACAAAATGCCAAAAACAAACACCATTTTAAGGAATGTGTGATCTTCTTGGCAGGTAGGTCTTGTTTTTAGATAATGATCCACAGAATCAGCGAATGAGAATTTCTTTGGTTTGTAACCGAGTTGATTTCGTGCCTTGTCTATTCGGAAAGTGTGAGTTACAGTGACATTCCACACCTAAAAGCCAAAAGGACAGTTATGGCAGTTACTTTAATATCCAATTTTCTAGAATTTGGATGAAAATATATCAACAATGATACTACAATGGAAACAGAACAGAAAACAGAGGTGCAATGCAGACAATCCAAAGGGTGTATCATGTCCTTAATGAGAATTTGAGTCAGAAATATATAAACATTATCTTTTTTTATATATTTACCTCATTCCTTGTCAAGAAAGGTGTAAAGCTAAAAACTGGCTTTAGTATCAGGTGCAGATATTCCATCACAGTGGCTGTGAAACAGAAATTACTTAATGAGACATCTGGATAACAATAAACTGAGACAATGTGGACATTGTGCATCCTGTAATTCCTACTAGAAGGCACTGTTTAATTTACAAAGTGCATTATGAGTTTATGAATAGCTTTTAAACTTTATCTGGTATAATTAATACCACATGGCATAAGTGATTTTTCTCAATTAAAATAATGTTAAGTTAAATAATTCCTGCAATTTGGGCCCCTGCATTTTATAAAACCACTATGTAGCTTTATAGGAATAAAAAAATCAAACAACCCACAATAATTAAGAATATATTTTATTTTTTTTACCTGCTATATGAGCCAGGAGAACAGGAATATGTATCCAAGGTTTCCTGTAGCCTAATTTTTCAAACTAAAAAGGGTATAAAAAGAAAGAATAACAGAGAATTTATACCAAATTGAGGGTGTCAGTGAGGCATGAAAATGGAAAAAAAAAAAGAATGTTGATAAAACTTGTATCTAAACTTTTTTTTCCAGCTAGCCTTCCCATCAATACAGGTAGTAAGAAATGTAATTGAAGCCCACTACTCATTCTTTGGTGCCCACCTCCCACCCTTTATCTGCAGTTGTACAGTAAAGGGAAATAAAAGGCCTTTTCCAAGGGGGAAGTGACCCAGACTGGAATACTGAACTATAGTTAAATACAGGCCCAATTTTCTGCTGCAGTCATTTTCTGTGATGTCATTGCAGGATCAAAACTTTAGCATGCTCCTAAAATCCCAGCCTGATATTTCTGAAAATACAGTGTTGTCTCTTTTCAGCTTCTAAGATAAGATTCTGAATGGGCTTCCCCTCTGTGCTGCAGCTGATGCCAGGGCAAAGGGATAAGCAATGGCTGTGAGATGCCACTGTGAGATGCCAAGTGGCAGAGCTTGCCGTGCACCGCGGGTTTGCTTCATGAAATGCTCTGTCCTGCGGCAGGTTCTGGACCTCCCAGCTGAATCCTCTCAAAGCAATAAGGCCAAGCTCCACAGTTACACGTTTCCAAAACTTCCCTTAACACCAGTGGGGCTTTGGGGTATGCAGGGAAAACAGGACTGAGTTTAATTTTAAGTAATTTATGTGCACTGAACGTCATTGAGTTGGTCTGGTGTGTCAGTCAGTGACAGGACATGTGCCCACGTGGTGCTGGGAGCTGCAGGGCTGTGCAGTACGTACCAAAGGCACAATCCACTCAGAGAAGATGACATTTTCACCATCGTGGATGTAATAAGCCTGACCACTCTGGTAAAGAAGAAGAGAAAAACAGTGACAAAACTGTGCACAGGATGGCATTTTCTGTCTCTCTCATACCTACCTACCTGTCATGACTTTGTGAGCAACACGTCAGCATGCACAAGGTGAATGTACACAGAGGAATCTGCCTTCACTGGGCTCCACTGTGGAAACCCCACAGTGGTGGTAGAGCTCATGATGATTAACCATGGTGTAGTGTAGATCAGAGCTCAGTTTCCCAGTGTAGTAGCCCAGCTGTTGGAGCATTATGTTCTTCATGATGTGCTGGGCACAGAATTACCTTTGTGAGTCCAACAGAAGGGGCAGCACTGATGGCATTTAACAAACACAGCTGTGAGGTCGAGTTCCAGCTGTGCTCTGGATGAGGAGTCTGCCCAGCTCTGAGTACCAGGAACACCCGAGCACCCAAGCAAACCTGGGGCTCTGGGAATGGCATCAATCTAAAACAGCTGCATGGCTTCCAAGCACTGAACTAATTGAGAACACATGGAGGGAGAGGTGTTCACCTGTGTCAGTACCTGTTGTCTGTATGTTCCTACCAATCTAAATGAATCTGGGACCTTCAGGAACTGTGAATGCAGCAGCTGCTGCAACATTGTCAGTTCTGTAATGCTGCACAGTCCTCAGACTGGTGTTGCAACTATGACCAGTAGAACAAAAAGAAAAACCTTTAAAAATTGTCCATTAATTTTGTACATCTCTTTTTGGAATTTTCAGCTTTGAAAATTCAACTGGAATGCCTCAGAATGGTTGCTCTAAATTTTATGCATCTAGGGTCAGAACCTATTTTCAAGAGAATAACAGGATATAATAGATTCATGTAATGGTGAATATATTAAGCTAGGTAAAAATAGTTTCCTCCAGTAACCCAGGAAATTATGTGTTTTCAAACCAAACAAAAACATCATCAAAATATGAGCAAAATGTATTTGCATTTGGACTGTCTGTGTGCTTATGGAGCTACACATTGTTTTAGAGAATTTAGCATATGACTTTTTGGACACTCTCTGATCTCAAAACATCAAAAATTAAACCTGTTTGAGAACTCAAGCTACTGGTGATTATGTTGTTTACTTACAGCTACATAGCCCTTCTCAGAGGTGAGAGCCTCAGCAGCCAGTAAATGAGCTTGCACTAGATTTCCTATGTGAACCCAGTTCATCTGAACTTTGTGATTCCCAAACTTGAAGTTAAAAAGTCTCCGCTGGATATTTATCTGTAGAAACAGAAAACATGAGATAACTACATTATTCCTTTATTATGCACTACAGTATGATTTTGTCTCAACCCAAATACTTGGAATTTGCTGTATTTGTGTACAATTACAGCACAAGAAATGTGGCACAAGAAAAAAGCCATCTACTGGGTGGTTTTGGAAATCAAAGATGGTTGCACTGATAGGCAGTGGCAAAATGTAGTGACTAATAAAAATTTATAATTTTTGGCAGAAACTAAAGTGCATATTTAAAAGACAATTTCCATTAAATGATAGGGATGCAAACCTAGTTCTTTTACTGTGGCATTTCAGCCTTCCACTTTTCCTTTTCACTGAGAAGCACAGCTTGGTGCTGGCCCGCAGTGCTGGTTTTCCTGCTATTTGTTACCCTGCACCACATCACCTGTCCCCAAGCTTTCACCACAATCCTGCAGGAATGGTTAAGAACTGCAGTCAAGGTACTATCACTTGTGTTATGCCCTTACAACTACTTGTGGTGTCCTCCAGAGCTGACTACAAAACACATACGGCTACTCGAGGCAGGTGCCGCTGCTCTTCTGGCCCGTAGATGCCGGGTGGGCGAAGGACACACGTGTGGAGCTTGTCCCCTCCTTGGAGAGAGAGCAACAGGTGACTGTCAGACAGCTGTGATAGCAGCACATGGCTGACACATATTGTCTGAATTTTACACTGTCAAAATTAAGGCTCATTTTGACCATTCTGAGTGGTTTGGCTTCCTGGGAACTTGATTTCATTTGTGTGTGAAATTGAATTCAATAGCAGTGACAGACCTGAGCTTAGCAGCCTGAAAAACCTTCTTGGGATTACAAGAAGGACCCATTGGACAGTGCTTACAAATTAGTATTATCAGAACAGCTAATTATCCACTGAAGAAAGGAATTGAAAACAAAGAAATCCTTATTTCAGTTAAAGTATACTATTGATAAATGAACAACCAGAGAAAGGAATGCTCATTAACACTCCTAATGATACAAAAGCCCCAAATGCTTTATATGTACCTTTGAGTAAAGTTCCATTAGCAGCAAGAACCATTTGGTCTGCAATTGCCTTGGTTCTGGAATAATGACTAAACTGCTATAAAGAAGCAGAATAAGATAATTATTGAATCTGTAAAGGCAAATTTACTCTTTATGACTGACAACATTTCAATCTAGCCAGCTCACAGATATCAGCTGAGCAAAACAAAACTAGAAATAGTAAGATTTAGTAAATATATAGTTTGTTTATGACAAAAAACAGACTTACACTTCAGTGGCACAAGTTTAGCTTCAGAGTGAATTTAAGTCCATTTCTATTTACTTAAGTCACTTTTTGTGCTGGATGTTCTGAGAACATCTACAGTAAAACAACTTCTGCTCTCAGAACAGCCTTCATACAATATACCCTTTGGAGCACAGTAAATGCTACACCATCCCATGGTCAAAGTACCTTTTCCAGTGGAAAATATGGTACAGTTTCTTCATCTCCTTCTTCAATAGGATTCCCTCCAAACACCACATTCACTGTACTGGTATATATCAGTCTAGGGATATTTCTTTGTTTGCAGACTACAGTGACATACAAAATAAATTATTTTAAAACAAAAATAATGAAGGAGAAATAACTGAACTGGCAAATTTTCTTTTTGAAAACAAACATTACAATTATAGAAAAAAGGTAATATTTTAATTTTAACATTGCCTTATCATTTAACATAATATTATCTTCCATTCAGCTGGAATTTTTCATCCCAAATATGTGAAGATTACACATTGTGGTCACCAAATGTTTCATGATGAGGTACCTGTAACTATCATATCACTGGATTGCAGCCATCAACTGGGTAGAGGAATTATCTTGGGGGAAAAATTCCTCCTTGAGAAACCCTTCTTAACACATGTTCATTTTACAAATTGGATACAAAGGAGATGAGTAAGAACACTGGTTGTGGTTCAGCCCTTGGGGCAGTGCCAGGGGGAGCAGCCACTCCAAGGCCACTGGGTTACCCTCGGTTCCATGAGCTGCCTCTTGCACCCCACTTCGATGGAACATAAAGTCACACAGGAGCACGGGCCAGCTCTGCCCACATGCCACAAAACTGCCTTTGTCTCAGCCTGTTCATCAGTGACAAATCATATGTTAACAGGAAAATACACTCTGCTAGTGTATAATCAGTTGCTTTAAATACAAAGAAAATTAATGTTATTTGCAAAACAAAGATTTAATTACAGATTCCAGGCTTGTGTAGCTAAGACATTGTAGCTAAATTCTGTTGCATATCTGTCATTGCAAACTTGAATAAAGTAAATTTCCCTTTCATTTAACAATATTCCTAAAGTTGAAGAGAATTAAAATGCAAACTCAGCAATTTTTAGAATCTACAGAGCAGTCTGTCCTGCTGGTTCATTGGCTCATTTTGAAAATAATAGATGTTAATTATTGTTGTAAGTATTTGGGAAAAAATACAATAATAAGGTGTATTATTAAAATGTAGACATGCAGGTTCATGGTCTTACCAGTGTCTTGGTTTGCTGGAATCCCATGGAAATTTGACATGACATGTTTCTGTGGGTTTGGAGGTTGGGGAAGGAAGAAGGCAATATATGGCAACTCTTCCTTCTAACTTGTGTTTAGAGTTTTACTTGCCTGCTATTCTATTTCTGCATTTTTTCAGTAATAACACACAGGCAGTGTGAAAATTAGTCTAAATAAAAACTGATTTTGCCATTTTTCTGCCTTTTTTTTCCCATTTAGTTTTTGAGGGAAAAACAAAGAGAAGGTAGCTTTGGTGTTTACAGTACGCTTGGAAAGTGTTCTTTCTGGAATTGAATATACTGAAAGAGATCTACTGGCATCTTCCAGAGACAGTAGTTAAGAATCAGTGTATAATGAAAAGGGATCACAGTAAGCAGAAAGGATGGAAGATTTTCTGTATTAATGTGATAAAATAATAGCTAAATATCACAGAATCAATAATACTATTACATATCTACGGTGCCTTTTACCAAATGTTTATGACACAACACACAGTACAACAGCTATCATGTTATTTCTATGAGGAAAGAGGATAACACTTCTCCATTACATAGAGTAATAAAAAAAACCCAGTACATGGAGGAGAGCTTTAGTTGGACTGCCAAGGAATGAAGTCCAGGTTGAAAATCTATCCCCAGTTCAAACCAGTGGCAAATCTACCAGCTTTAATGGGACCTGCATACTCTGACAGGAGGGAGAGAAGAGCTTCATTTTACTGCCTGATCTCCAGAGGAAACATCCAGTTAGAAAGTTTGTATATTATGATTTGGATCAGATGCAGAGAAAGAAAAAGTGGGTACCTACCATCAATTATTATTTTTGTGCCTCCAACATTTATGGATTCAATCTGATCTTTCTTTTGAAGCTAGAAATAGAGTTTGCACAAGATTTAATTAATCAAACAAGTCACATTTACAATATGATGGTTACAGTTGCCAGATCTGGAATAGCTGAGGTCTTTTTGTGATACACGTTACAGTTCTGTCTGTCTGACATACAGTGATTTCTGACAGTTCTCATTTTTATTGCCTTGTTCAGTGTATGAGCAAATAAAATTGAAAAATGAAAGATAAAATGCATCTAAAAGGAAATAATAATACTTCAATATTTTGTCACACCCCAGATAATCCATGATATAGAAACAAGAATTATGGGCAGGGGTTATGCTCCCTGAAAGCTTTCACAAATTCTTGTTCCAGTGGCAATCTGTCCTGTTCCTAAAAATAAATTAGTAGGTTCATGACTTTTTTGATAACACCTTCTGTGAATATCACTGTAATTCAGCATAACATATTGATTGTGGTCTGTTTCCTCATGACTGAGTTCACAAGAAGAAAATGCATCAGTATTAGTTTTAGAGCAATGCTGTCACTCTTCTTCAGATCAGAGAAAAAGGGCATACCTTCTTATCCAAGATCTTAAAACTATGATCTAATTTTTCTGGAATATTTTGTAGTACATTACTTTCACACTTTGATTTTATTATTTAAGGAACACCTCCCTTATTTCCTGTATGGATCGCTTGGCCTTTTTAACAACTTCTGTCTGACATAAATATTGTAAAATTATATTCTTTATTACATGCAGACAATTTTTTTCTTTCTCAAAAATAACGAAAGAAAACTTTAGGAAAATGGTACTTGCTTGTTCCAATCCTGACATTCCACATGCAGCTACATGGAAAACACAGTCAACCCCTTCACATGCTTTGAACACTGCTTCATAATCCCTCACATCACCCTGTAAAATGAGAAAAGAATGGATTTTTGACAGGTAGAGCTCTTTACATTCTCTATAGAACTGTATTAACTATGGCTAGTAAGGAAAATCTAAAGGTATTTTGGTCTGTTTTTCACAGTACTTAACAACAATTAAATAAAATATGACGAACAGGCAGAAAAAGCAATGACTAAGAATTTTGCCAGTATTTTGTTGCAAAACAAAGCCGACTCTTGTTGGCTTCAATTATAATGCGTATTTTCACACTTAGTCCTGCAGCCTTCAGGCTGGCAAAACTTGTTTGACTTGAATGGGAGCAGCAAGGGCTTGAGGGCTGGAGAATCCAGCCCCAGGGACAATAAATCACACCAGGAAGGATTCAGCTGTTTGCCTTGGAATCACCAAATAAGAAAACCCCATTTCTGTTGGCACCTTGAGATGTGATCTGTGCTGTCTTCACAAATGTCTTTTTATCCATCTAAGGCTTGTTTGGTGCACTGTATGATAACTTTAATTACAGTTTTGTACAAGAGTAAATTCCATATATCACTGAGCACACCTGCATCTAGTATTAAATCCTATGGTGGGGTTAGAACATATCGCATTTTTGTATACCAGGTAATACTACATCAACAGTACTTCACATACATACAGATGACAATAGAAATATAGTACCTTTGTTTTCAGAATTTAGATATTTCAAAATATTAGGTATCATATTATTTTCTGCAATGAAATTGATAGAATAACCCCAAAAGAAACAACTGAAGGTAATATTAAGAGCCAATCTAATCAGTCTTTAACT
Source organism: Leptocoma aspasia (assembly GCA_013399835.1). Classification (NCBI taxonomy): domain Eukaryota; kingdom Metazoa; phylum Chordata; class Aves; order Passeriformes; family Nectariniidae; genus Leptocoma; species Leptocoma aspasia. The sequence continues at coordinate 264,724 of VXAX01000975.1, read as the reverse complement.
CTCAACTTTTTTCTCCTAAGGGTACCAAAGTATTTCACAAATACAGCTGTATTACACCTCCCACCCTCAATGCAATGCTACAGGAGCTAACCAGTATAAATAATATTAGCCATCTCCAAATCACTGCTCAAGGCTCAAACCTCTGAAGTCACTTATTAATTCGTTTACTAGAACTCCATAGTTCAATTTTCCAGGTAACTTTCCTACACTTTGTAATATTTATTATTTTAATTTGATTTATAAAAAAATGCAGTTCTAGAACATCATTTGTGAGATCTCGAGTCCCCTTTAGAAGATGTAAATTGCCATCAGTCCACAAACTTAAATCAAATTATGTGGACTTACAGCATTAACAAATCAAGCTTATGGTGTTTGAATGGTTCCTCAATAATACTTTATCCCTCTTCCATGTTCTGTAAAAGTTGTTTAAGACATTGAACTTAAAAACATCCTGGATCAGACAAGGTCTGCTTAGCCTGGTATTCTACTCTCCCCAGAATCATCCACCCCCTCTGCCTCCCTTCCACCTGCCCCAGAGGGTGATGGAGCCCAAAGCAGAAAACCTGGCATCACAATGACAGCCCGCAGGACAAGGTCCTGTGATCCCTTCCAGCTTTGCCATCAGCTTCCCAGTCCTAGCGGGGGTGGCAAATGCTCTTACAGTAAATGCTCAGAAAAGATCAGCTGAGCAATACCCAGGGTTTAGCCAGAATTTGTGTGACATGACAGGAGCACCCAGAAAGTGCCCCCAGAGCCCAAACCTGAGCATCTGGAGCAGCTGTAAGAGGTACTGGGGAATGTGTCCTCCCTCCATGGCACTGAGCTATCAAGTACTGGAGACCTCTTGTGCTCCCCCTTTTTTTCATACACAGTAATTCCTTGAATTTTTCAAAATTAAAAAGAATCAGTGCTCATAAATGGGTGCTGCAGGAGGAGTGTGAACAGGGCAAGCAAATGTGACACTTTCCCCAGAGTGCTCTTCTAGTCTTGAAGCATCTTCATTCAGAACATTTCTTGAGCCTAATTTATCTATTCAGCAGTTTCCAACGGAGGTAGATTTTTCTCCAGACTTTGTACATGCCTTTTACCCACTGCACAAAAAGCCATATAATTTTGTTTGTACTGAACTGACTCCTCATTCCTGATGGCCCTTCCTTCTTGTACTGGAAGGACAGTGAACAATGCCACTCACAGCCTGTAGAGCTCTCCCTCTCCTGAGCCGCCTCTTTGCCAGCCTGGGAATCCCAGAAATCCCAGTTTCCTCCATCATTCGCTGCATGGCAGTCGTTTGTTCGGCATTTGTGATCCCTTTTATTGTTCTGTCTTGGCTCTCACCTTTTTACTTGAAATAATTCCCCTGAGCAGGAACCATTGTCCCTTCACTGTTTCCCTGGGGCGCTGAATGGCACCTCCCAGCAGAGCATCACTGCTGACACCGAGACACTGGGACCCTGTTTGCCATCCCTTAATCAGGTACTTATGCATGCAAGGACCTTTTACCACGGCTTCTTCTTGTCCTGAAAGGCTTTTCCGTAGATGCTTTAATCAAAGGTCCTTAAGAAGAAGCCTTGATAATGAACATTAGGCATGTAACTCCACCATACCTTGAAAAAATCCGCTCCGCCTGGAATTTCCCATTTAGGTTTCCGCACATCAAACAGCACAACAGCAATTCCCGAGCTAACAAGGGCACATCCCAGATTGTATCCCAGGTAGCCTCCGCCTCCTGTCACCATTGTCCTGCTGCTCCTGGGAGCCAGCAGCCCAGCAGGCTCGGTCACTTGGCTCTCACAGGGTCGGCTGCTGTGGAGCTCTTCTGTGGATCCCTCTGGCATCACGACTGCAACAGAGATCTCTTGAAAATTCCTGCATAATGCTTTGAGGTCTGGCTAATTTCAATTACTTTCACATTACAATGCTCCCATACTAGTTTTATTATTTTAGTCTGTTTAAAATGTATAAATTCATAATTTTGGTGATGGGCTTTCTATGTATAATGTTTAATGAGTCTGAATACTTTTATATTCCCAGATTTAGCCTTTTCCTCATATCCCTAAATTTCATATTATATAGAAATGAAATTACAGGATTTTAGAGCCATTGTAATTACCCAACCTTAACAGCTATGATGACATTTTTAATACTTGGTTTAACCAAACATTTTATCCTTGAAAACTCATTAACTTCTGATATATTAATATCAAATTGATGTTATCCTACTAGTCAGGAAAATAAACCAAGACTTTCGATAAGGAATGTAAGAAAGGATTCATTCTAGTTTTAAAATCAACTTTATTTCATATTTGGGTCTTTAGCAATGATAAAAGTTTGTTACCTGGTTATAGTTTTCAAAACAAACCAGTTTGTTTTCTGGTTATACATTAAGTATATTTAGTTTTCTGTCCAGTTCTCACTAACTTTTGACCATATTATTCGCAGTAGGGCATTCATAGATAGCTAAACCAACAAGGGGCAGAAAAGATAAGCCATCTGCTCTGTGGGTTCATCTAGTTGGAAAACTGATTAGAATATCATTCTAGGATAACAACTCCATGGGAGTTACCCATCTGTACACCTTGTTCTGTATTGCAAATTAATTTACTTGACGTTAATCACTTGTTCAAGAAATTTAATTTTCCCACACAGAGAGCCCCTGTTGTCCTGATTCCATGCTAGGCCTTTGCACTTTGGGATCTAGGCTCTTACACCCCCAAACAAAAATCCAGAAGAGCTCTGCAATCAGTCATGTCACCATAAAGTGGGAGCCCAACTGGGTGCTTGCAGTCTAGTACAGGAATATGGACTCAATCTCTGCAGATTATTTTGATTTTCTCATAGTTGGAGAGCTCCTCACATGAGAGGAGTCTTGCAGGTTGCTCTCAGCCATTTCCACCAGGCTTCAGCAGAGCTCAGGCAGAAATGGGGCATGGCTGGTAGCTGGCAGCTCTGTCACTTCCAGGGTGACAAAAAAATTCTAGAAAAGTAACACAAAATGCAGCCACAGCACACAAAATTATGGACTACTTTAGCCATTGCTTACTTAGTATCTTGTAATTTTGTGACATTCTTCTTATTTTATATGTTGGGTTTTAGATTTCAGACACAGGAAAGGACCATCTTCTCCATGCTGTTACATGGTTTTAACACCAATGTCAGTTCACTCAATTCAGTAAACGGAGTGCCATAACAGTGTAAAACACAAGCTCCTTATGTTGAAAAACATCCTGACATTTCAAAAAAGAAAAATAATCCATGTTTCCAAGCAAAATTTAAATTACAACTAATGTAATACAACTAAAACAAGTATGCTGTCCTGTTCAAGCAAGGAAACATTCTAGACTATGCTATGCAGGAGTCTTAAGCCATATAAAATTCTTTTGCCTTCTCTTCTGAGAAAAAACATCTTTTTATACACTGTAAGGAGAAGCAAAGTCAAGCTTATCACATATATTACAAAAAGGCATTTGAGAAATGGTATATATTTGAATACTTGTCATTAATATCTCCTTAAGTAAGCTGGAGATTGCATTAAATAGTTTAAAGCTTTCTAGAAATCTCTTTCTTAAGAAGGACTAATAGCATTAGTATATTAATCTGCTTCATGGATTTAGAAAATTGTTTTCAAATTTTGAACATAGGCAATTTTCTTTTTGAAAATGTTTCTTTTCAGAATCAGTAACTTTCTTTTTTGTCTGAATTTATAGGACCTACTCTTATTTATTAATGTATTCTGCATGATGAGCATAGTCATCTGATGCAGCACATGAAGTGTGAGTTGCTCTTAGCTCCCCTACTGTCATTTCAAGTATCAGAAATGTTCTAATTACTTCCCATAAAAAGTTAAAGTCAAACATATCAGGTTTTTAAAAACAGCTAAAGAATTAATAAGTACCCTTGGTAGAATCCTGCTGTCAGCTGCTCCCAGGCCTTCCTGTCCAGGTAGGAGGGTGAGATGTCTGTGCTGGACAATTTGTGACTCAAGGGCATCAGGTGCTCTCAGGCAGACAGAGAAGTTCACGTGTGCTCAGGCCTTTTGCTGTTCCTGCTCCTTTGCAGCTGGTGCTTGGCTGGGAGCCAAAAATGGGCAGGGCTTAATTTGTACATAATTTACGTTCCTTTCCAGAAAAAAAAAACTTCTCCACATCACACCATTCTTAACAGGATGGTAGCTCTTACTTACCTGGTAAAAGTATAAGACACTACACAACACAAATATACTGTTGGTATCATCATTCTGTAGATGAACTACTAGAGAAGAAACAAAAGTCCTGTTTGGCAGTGCTACTCAGCATTCCATCCTGATTTTTCTGTCTCCATCCCCAACCCAATTTTGTATTTGCAGAGAGGCTTTACTGTAGGCACAAGGGTTGTTCTCTGGCTTCCAAGATGAATGAGGGTAATAAACTACCTTGTACACAACAGAACAGGAAAAGGTGATGTACTGTTAAATAATGCATTTTAAATGAATGATGAATTAATTAAATAATTATGTATATGCTCTGTCCTAAGATTTTAAAGCACTTTTAAAACACATATGCTTTTATGCTTTTGCAAATTAAACAATGAAAAATCAAACATTTTTTAATGGGTGTGTCTAAAATTAAGTCTCAAAACAGTAGTTAAGATGCTAAAGAAACACTCCCACATCTAAATATAAATTACTACAATTTTCAATGTTTGCATGTTAGAAATATCTCAAGTTCATAGGCAACCAATTGCAATTTAAATGTAATTTAATGTTCACGTGCTGACAAGAACTCAAACTGACACCTAGGCAAATATATTTTCACATAACGTATATGTTCTAAAGTCCCTTTCGTTAGCATTAGAACCAGAATATTGAACCTGTCAAATTAATCTGCACTTCTTGGATTGCTGAGTGAGTGACAAGCTCAGCTGACAGAAAAATCCCCAAGAACACCAAACTGTCTGTTTTGAGCTGTCCACAGCCCTGACAGCTTTTATCATTTAATGGAAGAAATAAAGTGCCCATTCTATCCCTGAACTATTCCAGAGCTCCTTCACTGCTTCAATCAAAGCAGCTTGTCAGCTTATTCAAAGGATATCAATCCCTCACTCTTCAGTGAAATTTAACAAAGAGCATTTTAACTTGGCTTTGGTTTCCACCTTGGCAAGAAGGGGATGCCTCAGAGGAGTTTTCAGAACTGGTATTTTGTACCTCTCCTGTTATGCTTATTCTCTTACCTTTAGTAAAGAAGGATGGTCATATTTTTATTCAATGCATCCTGCTAAGTATTTCTGAAAGAAACAGAAGCTAAAGTTACAAGGAGAGAAGCTGCTGCATTAAGACTGGAACTTGCTTTTGGTCTTTTTAGAGTTGAATCACAACTCCATACTGCCTTTTTCTACTTTTTTTCCTATGACAATTCATAGTTCAAGTAGGCACACAGAAACAAACGAAACATCCAGTACTTGTAGCAGATGATTATAAAATACAACAGGAAGATGTCAGGGAGTTTGTCCATTTATTTACATGGAGGAGGTTCATATTTCTGAAATGTTGTGTTGGCTTATCAAAATGTTACATCCAGACTGTAAAGCAATGTTGAAATGTAATTGCACTGTTTCATAGAGGAACCCAGCACACTTACACAAGTTCATTTCAAATCACACGCTGCTAGAGCCAAGCCTAAATTGAGTAAGGAGGATTTGGCATAAGACAGACAAGACAATCTCTGTTCCCAGCTTACACAGCCTGGTCCCTGTGCGGGGTACTGGACCCAGAGGGGTTTCAAACCATGGCCCACAAAGGCAGATGTGTGAGACCAGGTCTATGTCCCAGTCACTCAGCAGATCCTGGGAGCTTCACAGCTCTGCACTCCCAGGCCACACAACAGGAGCTGTGCTTCAGCTGTGGGGCAACCTGAAGAATGGTTTTCAAGTGTGGAAGATCTTGTGCAGAAAGGAACCTTTAACAGAGTAACCAGAGCTTGAAGAGCTCGACAGAGGCGTGAGTTGAGATGACAGCCAGATATTTGGTGTGAGTCACAGGCAGGATGGGATGTTCTGGCGTGCCCAAGGGCAGAGGAATAGCAGAAAATCAGAAGAGACTAAGCTCTCCCTTAAACCTACTCAAGGACAGGGTTTTGCTGAAATACCTGCCATACAAAAAATACCCTCTCTTCAGCTGACTTACTCTGCACCTAAGCCCTGAATTAGTAGAGTTGTCCAAGCTTGCTGTGTGTTTGAGCACCTGTTCACATGCAGGTGCCCCACCAGAGGTACTGACACAGTCTGTGAACTCAGACTCATTTGGACAGGGTACAGAATGCTGATTCCCTCTGCAGCCCCAGAGAAGTCTGGGCAGAGCTGTTGTAGGGTGTAAGTACTTTTGACTAAGAGAACTTATCTCTTTGTGACTACAAAAACAACCACACTCATGACAAGGACGTCTAAAACAGCAGAGAGCTGAGAGAAGGGAAGTGACAACAGTAAGATATTCACCCTTTATGTGAGAGAGGACAGAAAATGTTAAAAAGCATTTAAATCAGGTCTTGCAATGTTAATGGAAGAGAAAAAGAATAGAGCTCTCATCTAATATATGTCTAGCTGGGCTTAGAATTTCTAGTCAAAAAGATTACAATGGGATCTGAATTTGGAAAGGAAACTTCAGAATATTTTTCATATAACCAAATGCTAAACATTGGTACATACCATACATTTCTAAGGTATGAAGTCATCCTTTAAAAAGTTTACCAACACAATATTGATACAATATAAGACCCAAATTGTTATGATAACACAACATTCTTCACATTCCTTGCTAAGTTAGAGGAGTAAGACACAGAGGCAAAGCAACTTACCCATGCCATGCTCTAAGTCCAGGCCAGAAGGGAAAAGAAGATGCAGATCCTTATTCCTCGCTGCAAAGCTAAGAGATCAGGTTCTTCTTAAATCCCTCCATTCTTCATTAACATACATAAATATTCTCACTATCCTTCCTTTTTTCCTGTTTCTTTCTGTATTTGTGTTACAGTTCTGCATATTTCACTGTTTTTCTCATGGAAGGAATAAAGCACACATAAATACAGCCTTGGAATGTGCCCCATAAAATGCTTTTCAAATTACTTTGTTCTCATTTCCTTTGCATTCGTGGTTACTTTGCATGTTACACAGATTGATTTACAGGTCAAATGAAATGATAAGTCTGAGCCTGCATTGCCCAGTCAGGATGGAATTACAGGAAGAAACAAAGCAACTTCTCACAGCAGCAACGAACATCCCTGTATCAGCCCTTGGGTCTTGTTAAAGAAGAGGACAGTTTATGCAATATTTGAAGGGAAGGAATACAAATCCATCATAAATAAAAATACTGCATTACGTAGTACTGAATAAAGGCACATTTCTATACAATTAGCAGGGATCACAGCTTGGTTTGCTACACATGGGAACCACAGAGACAATAAAAGTATTGAACAAACTATACAAATTGCATATTTGAAAGAAATTATAACACCAATTCCAATAGGTTTGTTATTTGCTAGTTTTTACTCTATTTAGAAAAGCCTTGGTACCACATTAGGAGTGGCCACGGTGACAGAGGCAGCCCATGTCACTAAAAGGAGATAAACTTTTGGTTTACACGGTCTGCCTAAGCTACTTATCAAATTCTGGGTAGAATTTAAGATTCTAACTGATGAACTCTCAGGTGACATGAGTCAGAGATTATCAGACTCCTTATAAATTACTTCTGCCAGCACATTCACTACCTCAAACCTAAATTATCATTATTGCAACAGAGACAGGGAAGGAAAAGGGTATTTTCTGACACTGGCAAATTTCTGGAATTACATTTTCCCTTCTTCCTCTCTCTTCCTATTACTTCTTTACTTAAACTAATCAGCAAGCAAACACCTCATAATCATCTGTTTGAGATGGTTTCACAAAGGACCAAAGTTCAATGGAATGAAATATACATCTGATATACATTTGATTTAGATGCATTAAAGTGATTCCATGAAAATTCCACTGACTTAGTTGTATTAACACATTTGGGTGCCTACAGTCTTGGAAGTTCGTAGTTACAAATCTAGATACATGCTGACAGTAGCAACATGCTTATAAGGCACAGAGAAATTCTTACTGAACAGAATTCTAAAGGCCACAACACACACTGCCATTACTTTCCTTTGAAGCAGCATGAACTGCTGGGGTGACTCAAATTCAGGCATACTTGGATGGAGGAATTTGTTACTATGCCAAGCTGTCCCACCCTTCTCCTGGAAGCTGTCCCCTGAAGCAGCTATGGCTGAACCATGCACAAAGGAGTTCCTGAACTGCCAGTCCTTGCTAAGGGTTATGAACATTTGCACCAGCTAAACCTAGCTCAGCAGCTGGAAACTGGAAATTATGGCAGCACATGAGCTGCTCCACAAGGAAGTTCCCAACTCCTGCTATGAAAGCAGCACTCTCCTGAAGGGGGTTGCACACACACACGTGGAGGTAGCAACTGATTCAGCCATTTGTCTTTAATTCATTGCACACAAATCAGGATATTCATTGAGTCAGAGCAATGACATGACTTACAAACAAGCTGGCAGAAAAATATGCATTTGGTCAATTATAAAACTCCTCTTTTATTATGTCTTGGATACAGTGGGTTGCATTCCAGCAAGCAGAAACCAGGACAGCAAATGACACAGAGCTGACAGATCGACACTGAAGTCACTAACCAAGTGTTGCTCAGGTGATCCCCACTGAGGCATCTCCTGAAAATGCCTTCCTGGATGAGCAGCCCTCAGCCTGATGGGAGCAGGTAGGATGGGAGTTTCCAGGTAGGTAGTAAGGGGATGGAATCTTTATTTTAAAGGAAGGAGCTGCTCTGAGCAGGTAGCAGGGCTTGACCAGCCTATGAGACCACAAGGCTGTGGCTGCACAGGCTAAACACGCTCACAAAAGAACAGAACTTGGATGGGGTGTAATGGCTCGATACTGTAATTAATGCCTGACTATTTTACAGCTTCTGTGCTTACACACATTCTAACACCAATATTTGCTCCTTACTTTTCATTGCATTTTCTTGAACAGGAGGCTTAGAAGCCCTTAGCTCAGACCACCAGCAAAGAGAAGGCTCCTGAGTTCCCAACACCTACTTGGAGTGTGAGATCATGCTCAGGAGAACCAGAGGAACGCGCTGTGCTCTGCCCACAGAAACAAACGCCCAGTCCGAGCCAAAACAAGCAGCTCACTGATGAGTATTAACATAGGCTGCCCCAAATTTTGGGTTACAGATCCACTGACAATCAGCCAATGAAGGCACTGTGTAAACACAATTGTTTTGATAGAGTAAAACCTCCGAACACCAAATATTGTACAGGGGGAGGAAAGGCTGTAAATGAGAGCTTTGACAATTGCAGTCTAACACAACAGACTGAAATATTTTGATGCTTATCCACATTTGCAAAATCCAACATGTTCATTATGATCTTACTGCGCAAAGAGCCTCTGATACATTTAACACATCTGCATAACTGTGTTTCCTTTTAAGTTCTTTTAATGTACTTTCATAGGAATATAAGAATCTATGCTACAGCACTGTGACATTTCTTAAATCTTCCAAGGAACAAGTAAGAAACCCTTTATGGCAATACAGAAAGCTCATCCTTTCTACCTGGATTTACTGTTTTAACATTTCTGCTAGTACAAATCCTCATTTTATCAGTGATCATCATCTATACCCCAAGCAGAAATGTAACCAATCCTATTCATTTACAATTTTCCTTTTCATGTCAAATCATCTCAGCAGTTACACGCATCCACAAATAAAATCACAGAAAGTGATGCATAGCACAAAGCACCAGTTTAACTGCAGCATTCTAGTAAGGCTGGCACTAACATGGAAGGCAGGAGTCACCTGGCTCAGAGCATACAACACTAAATAGATACATTTATGATAGAAGTAATTTTTAGTTCTTTATAGAGACAAAAGAGATAAAGGAACAGAAAAGACACAATCTCCCATATCACAGCATATCCAGTGGCACTCAAGAGATGGAAATGGCTTCTGAATAAATGCAGATCAAGTATCTTAATTTTGAAGTATGAATCAATTTTTATTATATTACATATATTAAACACTTTAGATGAATTCCTAACCCTCTAAAAGACAATAGTGAACATCTACAAAATACTAGTGAGCTGTCATTACAGAAATCAGTAAAAAACAAGTATATTTCACAAATCAACTGATACTGGCAAACATATTTTCAATCCTTCTAGACAGGGAATATGTAAGAACAGAACTGCTCTTCTAGAAGATAGGCAGTGTCTGGTTATACAAACACAACCAGGCTATATCAGCAACAGAGTATTACTTTCTTGCATGTCTGATCATTTCTGAATCATCAGCTCTAAATCTTTCTTTACTGTCAACAAAAAAGCAAAGAGTTGAAATAACTATTAGCAAAACTTCTCTGTGCAAAAACATGAATTACAAGCTTTGTTTTCTGCACTAAAGTTATTTCTTGGACTTTCTATGCAAAACTGGCTTAAAGAATTCTCTTCCTAACATCATAGCCATCTGTCCCATCTGTTAGGGATAATAAGCACCAGTAAAGAATTCTCCAACCAACAGACAAAAAAGGCAATTTAGACATACCAGCAACTAATTGAAGACATTATTAATACAATGTAATAAAAGAGAAACAAAAGCTGTGACCCTGTATAACTACTGATATACCCTTTTAAAATTTGTATTAGCTATATTGAAAACTATCCTCTACTTATATTTAAACTTCACAGAGTTCAGGGCTTGATTTACTTTGAATCCTGCAAAATCTGTAAGTGGAGTCAGTGCAGCACTTATCATCTGCAACTGCTTGTCTTGCCAGCAGTTGTGACAACAAAGAAGAAATCTTCTTTCTTTCTGTTTGAAGCTGGAAGGTGTGAGCGCACTTTGAAAAGAAGCAGGTTAATGGTATGATTCCAAACCTCTTCAGCATCTTTTCTTCATCTAAAATTTAAATCCTACAAGTGAAGCACATGAGTACTTTTAAAAATACAACTCAAAATATATAAAATGCATGGGCTCAGTGTCACCACTGACAAAATAGTAATGGAAAAACAGTACAACTTGAACTGAAAAGAATCAAGTTTCCTTATTTACATGTTTAATGGGGCTACAGTGCTATGCACTTTCAGGAGAATTTTAACAGGAATGCCTTCCTATACACTTCACCAGCAATACAGTTTTCCTTGGAACGTTGAGATACAGAGATAGTTGTATCTCTGTATTTATCACCAGCGTTTATCACTGCTTGCCTGTAACAACTTCCTTGCTCCTGTAGGATGATTTTATATCTGCTCCCTCTCCAAGCACCCCTCATGAGTGATCAGCCCTTAAATGCTGAATTCTGCAGACTCTGACACACTCTGACACACTCACACACTCCTGCACACCAGACTCCAGGTTCCACTCTCCATGAACCAGGCATTCTTAACCAGCAGGTTGGACTGGATTGTTTTATTCCTATTTGAATGACTGGGCACTGGTTTTGAACCAAAATACAAACTACAGCTATAGCAACAAAGATTTTAAAAAACCCAGTCTTGCTCTGTATCTGCCTTACCCAGTTCCTTCATGAATATCTTGGCAGGCCAATGTTCTCTAGTGCAACTCTGCAGTTGTCTGTGTCTCCATTGTTTTTCCTCAAACAGCTCTGTGACAAATGCTTCTGTCTTGTTTAACCCTGAGAAAATACTTCCACCCAGCAATTTCTCTTTTACTGTGGTTTTTACTTTGCCAATTTAAAGCAGCAGGCTGGCTCTGTAGGAGGTTCAGTTTGCCCAGCTGCCTCTCCCACCACTCTGTAATGATAGTCCAGTGTTTGCTGAGGATGTCTTTGCTATTAGTGGGGTCTTTTTTCGGTCAGCCTTGTTCATTCAACAGATAAATCATGCAGCCCATGATTGTTATTGTTATTACAGCCATTACATCTGGTTCTAACCCTCTCATGTGCTTAACTGCTTGCTAGACCATTAATAATTATAAACACACATCTGCCTTGCTCTTTTCACCCCAAACAGTTCTCTTTGAACTGTTCTTTGGTTATATGGGGCTTTACTGTGGACTATCTCAGGTAAAAACTAAAATCACTACAGATGTTTCCAACTTCAGAAAAAGTCACTGCTAGAAATGAATACATTTAATAAAATATTACCTTACTACTGAAATACATGAACTATACAATAACTATAATGTAAATGTGGTGACTGTTTACCTGAACATTTTTTTGAAAGCCAGAGTTGTCTTTTTGGTTTGTGTACCATTTTTCAAGCAATAATCTGTTTGAAAGAAAAACAAACCCCAAAGAATTAGAGCAGTTTTTCACAGGGGCATAGAACAGCTTGAAGTCTTTGTTTAGCCCTGTCTTTGGGTGACTTTTCACTGAGCAGATAATAATGCATTTTAAAGCTCTTTGCAGGTACTTTTGCCTGCTCTTCCTATTGCATTGGTGCTTTCTGGTTCTGGATTGGCAGTTAGGATGGGTAACAATGAAGAAACATAGTATCAATACAATTTAATTGCCCTTCACGCCTATTCTAGACAATTCTCCAGGTCTATTTTTTATATAACAGACATTGGGAGTCAGATATTCTGGTCTTCACGAAATAATAAATACAAAGATTCTTGATAAATACTCACCTCCAAGATTTTGCCTGCTTTAAGAAACTTCTAGCTTTTGCTACTTCTTGAGTAAGTTCCTTTAAATCATCTCCTTCAAAATAAGGCAAAACTGGATTCTGAAAACATAGTTAAAATGTTTTAACTTGCACCTATTTATGATTTTGTGTTTCACCAACTGAATTAACTGATCCTAAGCTCTGAATTTCCCTACTTGCAGAGAAGGTCTTGGTCTTCTAAGGGGAGAGCAGAGCAAGTCTACATTGAACCTCGTTCTGCTCAGTAACATTTTTCTGCTGTGGCAATGCCTGAGGTCTCATGCTGGAGAATTAATGTGCTAAGCACCATATAAGGATTTTACAATTAAATGAAACACAAGATGGCAAGGGTAAGACAGTAAATGCTGAAGTTAGCTTAAAAACCACATGCAGACACACAATATATTTTTTATTTCTCTTTCAAAACCTATATTGCACTGTGTATTCCTTTCATGGGCTTAGGCACCTCACCAAGGCAGTTAGCAGAAAGGCAAAAACTGATAATAAGATTTCTCTTTTTGGTTTTAATATTAAATATCTTAGAAGTTTTGTATTATTTTTCCTCATTGATTTTCTTTTTAAAATGAAGTTTCTCTACTGATGAAGAACTAAGTTGCAAAGAAACAAAACAAACTGATTTATTTAACATACATCTTCATCATCCAGCCCCTCTGTCAGTATTCTGTGTGCCGCTAATTGTCCATCTTCACCTCCAGAACTGCAGTGGAAGCGACCTCCTGTTTGGGAAGCAAGCTTCTTCAGGAATGCAACAGCTCCTCTGTTAGCACAAAGTAGAAAGCTACTTATGAAAATTATTTTATGAAAGCAACAGCAAAAGAATTTCTAAGAACTCCAAAATATGGCATCAAAACAAATAGATTGGACGACATGATTATAAATTCCATGATTATGAAATGCAGGCCATGTGGCAATTGGCTGTGTCAGAACAACCTTCCCCATTACCATCTTGGTAGCACAGACTTCTGACAATAAATAAAGTCATCATTTTAAGAGATTTTTTTTTGTTCTTGCAAAGTATCATATACCTGTCTGCACAGCTAAAACAAATAGTGTGGATTTTAATATCTTGTTTCTTTATCAATCTTTCAATTTCTTTCAAAATCAGACTGCAGCTGGTGTCTGGTTTTCCATCAGTCAATAGATACAGTGCCTCTACACCTTGGAAACTGAAAGCCTTCTGAAAAGCAGAAAATAAGCTTAAATAATGTGTACATTTATATGAAAAGTTCAGAACAAAAACACCATTCCAGTGATTTAAGATAGTTTTATATTTGCCACATCATTAATCAATTTAGTTTTGTCTTTTTCACTCATTAGGGAAGGAGATCAAGGATATAAATATGAAAATTTAAGTAGATAATTTGTAGCATAAGACAACATATTTATAAGCAGGGCACTGCCAAAAACTGACTCCTTGAAATAAGAAAATTAACTGGTTTTGGAGAACTACTAACAAAAGATTTTTACATCATATTTTATGGGAGCTAAAGTTGTTTAATGTCTGAAAATCAGGCTCACTAGGACTTGAATGAACATTATGAAAATTTGCTACAGTAGTTGACTCAGTGGACATCTCTGTAATACACACATGCCTTGCAGCTCTACTGGACTTCATCCATGATGAATGCCATAACATTTATATAGAGATTGTGCAAGGATGTCTGGAACAATAATCGTTCATTAAAGGCAACGTTTCTTTTTTTATTCCAATTTTAAATCTCATGAAATGGCAAGTTAAGTTTTAAGGTATTATTACTAGTTGATTTCTACACTGAGAATTTTTATAAGAGAAAAGTTTCTTCACCTGTTACTGAAGTTCAAGAACTGGACTCAAAACCCATGAGATTCCAACAAACACTGCTTATTTAAAACCCTGTTTGAGTCAGAACAACATATCACAGCCACAGCTGTGCATAAACATCAGTTTGAGCAAATGGCTGTTTTCCCTCTCCAGTATTCTTGAACACAAATATTAACAAAACTTATTATAAAAATATTTGACTTTTTAAAAAACTTAGTATGAGCAATTAATTTGAATATCTATGAGCCCTGGGGCCAGAAACAGTGACTTAATTTCTAAACTGTTCAGTGATTTGCATGTAAAGATGTTGTACACTTTGACATAATAATTTTCCTAGAATGTCACCAGTCAGGTGGAAGTGTTTTACCAGCACAAGACAGGATGTGTTCTCCAAGCTGTGGCACACCAACCTGTAAAGCTGCAAGGATGCAGGAGTTCCCATGAGCATGGCATGTGGAAGCCCACTGCACAGCATCATGGCAGCTTTCATCAGTTGCCTCTACGAGATACTCTTTCCAACCCTCTGTATTTTCTGCAAATCTCAGCAGGTTAAACCTGAGGAGAAAGAGGACCCACAACATTTAACCCTAACCAATACAATGAGTCATTTTGGATAAGCCAGTTTTGATATAAGTAAATAAATAAAATATTTAAAAAACCAAACACAAACCCAACAGTAAAAAACCACCAAACCCAACATCAAATAACTTCGTGCTGGATTAAGATCTTCGGCCTTGGAAGAGTCAAAAAGCATATCTTACTTTGCACAAACAGAAAATCTATGGGAATGCTGAGCCTAAAAGGGTAAGCAGCATCAGCCTACAGCAGAGGCTCAGATCTTGGAGAGTTTAGAACTTAAAACTGGTAAAAGCAACAGAAAAAGCAGTTCTTGTCACATGCACATTATACTCTAACATACAAAAATTACTTGAATTGTGTTTCAGTGCTCTATTACTGTAATTATTAAGCAATCTGATTACATAATAATGAGTGCAGATTTCAGTCTTTATCAGTAAGTCACCATACCTGACTTCATTTTTTCTCAGCTGTTCCCAGATAAGAGAGGTAAGTTCTTTTGTGACAGATGGCAAATATGGGGCCACAGAACCAGATGTATCAATCAAAACACAGACATTTGCTTCTAAAATGGTACCAAACCATCTTCGGCTTCCTGGGCCAGAACATTAAAACTAATTAAGAGTTATTACACAGGCTTATTTTATTGAGCATAATGTAAATATTAAGTCTTTAGGGGTAATTCTGGGCACATTTCTATATAATTAAGTCTAATCTCTGTGGCAATTAGGTAGTTAAAAGGTTAACAACAGAAAAGTCTTTGGCCATTTCAAAACTAGCACTATCAAGCATTAATTACAAGCTAATTGTAGCAACTTGCATTAAATAATTTGTAGCTCCTTTACAATCCAGCAAAAAATTAAACTATTTTCCAACAAAGATCTTTATGAGCAACAGAGAGATCAAAATAGTCTGCACCAGTAGTGATGCTGAACTTCTAAGCAGGGCACATTCTTAGCAAAACATGCAGAAAAGCTAGTTTTGCTTGTATATGTTACTGTACATATTGTTTTGATAGAAAGCTTCTGCCCTGTATTCACAAACACACAAAGACCAAAACCTAATTATTTGTCAGCAAGAGATGTTCATCATCTGCACAGATGCTGAATTCTCTTGTATTCACAAAAGTAAGTTTTAAACTTTCAATTAAATGCAAGACAGAGAACCTTTATTCACATTGGAGGTTCAGATTTATGCTCAGATCCATTCTACCAGGAACAGCAGACAAGAAGGGTTTGTATGTATTTAAGCTGTGCTTTACAGAAAGCCAGAGGCACACCAATACCTGAGAGAAGCCACTGCACTCTCTGGATGTAGCGCTGCAGCACCTTCTCCAGTTGCTCTGTGTAGGTTTCCAGTTCTTTAGGCTGGAACTGCAGATGTTTCACAACCCCCTGGAAAAATTCAGTTTGTACAAGAACATCTTACTTCAGGAAATCTGGGCTCAGCTGCTATATGTGCAGTGTTGGCAACGGACATCAGGGAGATTTTTGTCTTTACATCTATGAAATATGGTAAGAAAAATTCTGTGACTCTGTTGCTTGCACTTAACTTTCTATGCTTCTCTCCAGTCATTACACAAGCTAAAACAATCAAGATCCTACATTTTCCCAGTTTCAACTCACACGTGATTTTGAAAAGTTATACGTAAATTTTAAAAATTATTTTTCATACTGTATGAACAGAGGAGATGCTACACATTCTAAAGAACATGCAGTTTGGACTTCAAACATGCTAAATGGTTTCTTGTGGCAAATAAAAGACCTTCTCTAGCTTGCTAGTGGAATGATTTAGAATGAACACGGAAGAGTGGAGAGAACATCACACTAGAAAGCCAGAAACATCAACCAATATTCACTAAACAAATACAAAGCCTTTCAATAATGTAGGTACCTGACATCTGCAAAAACCTACATTGATTTCTGCACTGGGGAAGATAGAACAGTATTTTGCTGACACTTTCTTATGCAGAGACTCCACAGTTTTCTTCTGGTGGGTACAGCTTGGACCAAACATCAGTCTTGGCAATTCCAGTTTAAGCTTTTTAATACTGTACTTGGTCAGCCACTTGTAAGACAAACAAATAGAGCAATTGGTTGTTGGCAAATATTAAAACAGTTTAAGTAATAATACACTGTACAGAAGCACAATTAACATTTACATTAATTCAGACAGATAGTTCCAAAATGGTAATTTATTAGTAAGGAGAAAAATACCTCGTTGCTTGAACAGATTTCCTCTTCCTCTGGCAATTTGACACAGCAAACAGATTTTCTTATGCACATTGCCTTTGGATACTTCTGATATATTGTACCTATTTAAGAAATGAACAAAGTTACCTAAAAAGTCACTTATTTTAAAAAATTGTTACCTTCAAAAAATTCCAAACCAAATCTTCTGTAATCAACTAAACCATGTTCACAGCATTTTTCCTTGGAGCACCTTGGACCAAAAGATCCCAAGGGATTTTACAAAACAAAAACCCAATAAAAAAACCAGGCAAAAACTGCCACCCACCTGCACCCAAATTTAAGAATAAGAATCCTTACCACTATTTGGTAAGTGAAACTCTCTCCCACTCACTGTTCAAAGCACCCTGGTTATCAGTGACTTACCATCCTGCCAGTTTTATAATAGAAGTGCTGATAAGAAAAGGGCTTCACCCATCCCATCCTGATAACACATACCCACATTTCTTCCTTCTTCAGTGTAAAATAGAGACACAGAAAGCTCTGGCTGCTTCCTGGGTTTGTGCTTTCCTTTATTCTCAGTCTGAGGCCATTCTTTTACTGTTTGTGCTACAAGTAAATAATATATAAAAGAAACTCCATTAATTTAGGTCAGCTGGATAAAACTCTTACATGAGAAGAATTCAATCCTGTTCTTCTATTCATATATTCCTATTACCACAATTATATATGCTTAATTTTCTTTGATACTAATTAAGAAAAATCATATTACAGCACTACTTACGAGGCTTTCATAGAAACGAAAACTTTACAAATATAGAAATTACCATCAGGAAGAATGTCACAGGAGTTAGTTTGAAAAAAATTAGGGATTTGAACAAGCATAATATTTGTTGGAGAAACCAGTTAACTTTATACAGAGCACCTCAGATGCAAAACTGAATCCAGATTTGTAAACACTACATATCAACATAAGGAGATTTGAAGATTCAAATTTAATGTAAAGAAAAATAAATTGCAAATGTTAGAGATGATACAAAGAAAAAACATAGGAAAATAAAAAAAAAAAAGGAGGACTAATGAATTGGACTTTAAGGGACCAGCAGTAACTGGAATCAGTTTAAGAGCTTTTCATATACCAGGAGCACTTGGAAGAGTTAGCACTTCAGACAACCTGACACTGGTGTTGTACTTTTCCTTTGTTACTAGATCATAAATAAATCAAGCGGAACAGCTTATTAATTAAAATGGGATCTAACAGATTTAGTGGCAATGTATAATTTGAACTAACAACATAATAAAAGTCTGAAACAGCTGAGCCTTATGGCTTCAGATATGGAACACAGTGGGGTTCTACTTTCCATCAGACACATTTGAGATTTCCTGATAAAGGTCAGGTGTTCAATCCCAGGACCTGGAAATTGTTGCACAGCTGTGAGTTCCTTCCTTGCACAGTGTAGAAGCAAGTAAGATAAATTACAGCTAAAACTCATCCCAAGGGAATTCCAAAACAAGCACTACAGTTCCTATAAATCTGATTAAAGATTACAATTCCAGGTGTTTCTAAAATCTTAATTTAAATCTCTAATTTAAATACTGTCATTTAAGCAAAACCCAAAGAAAACTGAAGACAAAAAGCCCCTAATCCATACAGACCTGGTGGAATTCCTGCTTTGGCACTAGGAGGACGCCACGCCAGTACTCTTACAGGAGTATTTCTCTCTGCACCATGGTTGTCTTTAACATCCTCAAGCACCTTTAATAACAACAACAAAAAAAAAAAAGTAAAAAGTGTTTCAGGTGGATCACAACTGCATTATTCTAACCTGGAACTATGCTTCTTTATTATTTAATTCCTGCTTTACTCTGGCTTTGACAAATCCACAGACTGCCATGACAACACATTAATTTGCATATTCTTGGCTGGATTAAGTAACTCTAATTGCTCTGTTTTAATTATCTTGCCAATATCATCTGCTACCATAAACCTGAAGATTAACATCTACAAGGAGAGGAGCTTGGACCATTTTTGCCACCTGAAGGAGCAGTCTAGTATTGTAATGGTCCTGCTTTATAGAATACAGTATTTACTATCTTCCTCAGACTATAGAAAATCTAGTGCTGACACCAGCAATTTCTCCTTTGGGTTTGGCTTATCCCTCTAGGGGCTGAGCAGTCTGCTAAACAACACAACCACTTATTTAACCCTACTGTAGGGTAAGACTTGCTGTGACACTGAGCCTTCACGCAACTGACACCTAATTTAACACACAGCTCTACTATAAATATCACCAAACATCTACAGACAACCCCATACCCATTTTCCACAAGTTTAATCCCTGCAAAACTATGCTCTTTTGTCATCTGAGTAATTAGTTTCTCCTGCATTTGTGAAGAGGTGTTGAGACTATGTCACTTTTGATAAAACAGCCTGGAAGACCTACAAAGCCTTTGCAACATTCCCACACCTACATTCCGATTTCTTACATTCCCACGCCTACATTCCCATTTCTTACATTCTCACACCTACAATGCCATTCCCATTTCAAAGATGAGAACTGAAAGTTCCAGCAGACAGTGGCCCTTTATGTGTATTACAGATGTGCACACCTCCTCAAAACAAACGTATGCACAGTCAAAATTAACAAACACTAGCAAAATCCCAGGGGATTCAGTAGTGCAGCTCCATGGAAATAAGCACAGCAGGCAGGAAACAAATCCTGAATCCTGTTCTTGTTTTATGCTGGCTCTCTGTGAGGCCAAAGGCATGCTACTGAGCTGCAGATGTCTCATCTGTAAATGATATTCATAATACTCAGTACCTTCCAGAAGGACGTGCAAAATAGATGTAATTTGGTAAAGCACATTTCTGCTTTGCCTTTGTTTCCATTAAACATTTTTTAAGGTCAGAGGAAGGATTATTTAGACACCTTTTGACACTACAGTGTGGTTCCATTATAATTAATTACTTAGTATGATGCACTTTTTGGGATATGTAGCATTTAGAATGCAAACATAAATTCAAAGTACTATCACAGTGCTGCTCTTATTTCTTCCAATATTCAGCTGAGCACTTCTCTCACCAAGAGGAGCATCCAGTAGCTGGGCAGGATCTTTAATTAAGACACAGCATATTAAAAGTGGTACCATTTCAAACCATTCCAGCCAGACTCACAGCTGTGGGTTTAGGAGATGGCACCTTCTGTGTTTTCTTTTTCTCATTCCTCATAAGCACATTTGTGTCTCCTTCTGGTGTGAGGGGTTTCACAGATTGATTTACTGAGCGTTGCTTTAAGGACTCCACTAGGAATGCACACTGAAATGGAAATGCATATTGTTTAGTAATTCATATACATGGAATTTAAGGAAATGACATTTCAAAGACAGGTATTTTGTATTTACTACCATAATAATAAATAAAATTCCTATCTGACAAATGCTTAACACTTGAACAGAAACCCCTTTGTGTTGTGCTTGCTCAAACACACTGTATGAAAACCCTTCCTGCTCTGGGCAAACAGACTAAACCAAAAGGCAGCAGTGTACACAGACCAAGGCTAGAACAAAGTGGAAGATGGTGAACCAGGTATATGCAACTGTTACATGATGACAAAGTATTTCAAGGTGTCACTGAATAGCCACCAGCTTTTCTTTTAAAGAAGTCCAACTTTTGTGACTCAGACTAGCATCCAACAGGGTACTCAGCCCTCTGGACAAGCTTCTTACTGCAGATCTCTTTCTATTCACACTTTTATAAGAAACAGCCACCACACTGCCAGACTGGCTATCCTGCCTCAGTTATTCTGTTGGATATCTTTGGAAAAAGGTCATGTGCATGGAATATGGTGAGATACAGTCTAGTTCTACATCCTCAGTACACTTGAGAAAACAACTGGTTTAGAATTGACAAAGCCATTGTGCTAATGACAAGCCCTCCCTACACCGGGACTTACAAGAATGTAGTATTATTTATTTGCATATAACATATGTAACTTTACTATAATGAAGAATTAATTTACTTGAAAAGAATTCATCACAGGATTGGCAACAAAAAGGAGAACCACTTGAACTGTAAACTTGTATTTGGCATGGAATCATGGATACTCCCACACCAGTCACTGCAGTGCTATTGTGCAACTGCTTTCTAGTCCATATTTACTCTATGGTCACTATTCTCACACTCTAGAACATTCCTGCTCACCAGTCCAATCTACTGAATTGTCAGCTTAACAAACACTGTTTGTTTGGAATTTTTTTGGGAAGAAACACATAGCTTAAAAAGTTCTATGTAATTCATACCTTTTGGGAGTAGTTCTTTGCTTTTTCTATTTCAGCTATAATACTGGTAATATCATCACTTTCAAAAATACCTGATAATCAAATAGATGCTAATTAGCAGGGGTTTTTTAAAGTGTACAAAATAAGTTTTTTTTTTAATGTACAACAATTTGTACCACATGCTAAAAACCAATGCAGAGAATCAAAAAACCTTTGTTTCCTGCAAGCCTGATCATCTGGACTTACCATATCAGTAACTATATTTTAAAGCATTATTAAAAAGGCTAACAGAAAATGGTGAATTCAGATAGAAAAAAACCCCCAACAAATTCCTTCATTAAGGCTGCATTATAATATTCTGTAATGTGATTGAAAGTCTCAATAAAACCATGAGCTGTGTTTATATCTCAGTTTATATCTGTGTTTATATCTTAAAAAAAGTAAACTACTTGATTTGGGAGTAAAAAAGGCATTAATTAATATTATTTCATTAATGAAAAAGAAGTATGTGCTGACCTTCCTTAGCTCATACCTGCTTCTCCAAACCAGTGAAACCTCCCGTTGGCTGCCTGCACAATTTCTTTAAAAGCACTGGCAGTTTCCCTGGGGTTGGCATAGCGGGCTGGAATGATCCCACTGGAGTCAGTGCCCCTTGTTACACTGAACAGACAGACATGGAGCTGTAAATCCAAACCTCTGCAAGCCTCAGCCACATAAGCACTGATTGTGTGCTGGGAGACAGAGGAAAAAGAGACATCAGGAGTGAGCCTCTGCCTCAGACAAGCTTCCATCTACTCCACTGGTTCCTGACTGATGTACAAATCCTCCCAGCTGGAGCAGCTCAGAACAGGAATGTACCTTGAGTAGTGCAATGCCTCCTCAGTCCATGCAGGTACACAACAATTGGCACTACTGCTGGTTACAGTGGCAACTGCAGGCAAGAGGTGAGCTGGGGTAGATTTGGGAACCAAAGACAGAGATTGTGGACATCAATTTAGCTGTGCACTGAAACAAAGTAGGGATGAAACTGTCCATTTGCCCCTCATTTTCTTGTCAACCATACGGGTTATAATGATTTCTTAGGTCTGCCCAGAATTTCCAGAGGTTTGGTAACAAAAGCAGGAGACACCTCACTGCACTCATGTAGAAACTCGAGGCTGTGCACACAGCTTCATGGTCACGGAGCACATTCACTGCAAACAGGGATCCAAGCAAGGGATTACTGGGATATGGAGTTCCACTGGAAAATTATTTGTGTCTTTGTTCCATGAGTTGCACAGAAATGATAAATTACAAAAAATCAGCTTTTTCCAACTCAGAAATCTGAAGTGAAATGATGCCCAGAGCTGGAGTGGGAAAGGAATCCTAAAAGCACGTCTTGAATTTCCTATAATTCACACATAATTAATAATTGCTACCTCCAACACACGAGTAACAGTTGCAGAAATGGAAGTTTGGGATCCTGACAGTTGTGCTGCCTTAGGTATGTAAGGAGGAATATTCTGCCACTGTGATGACTGGTCATAAAGGGAAAAAAGGGATGGGGGAAAAAGAGAAAAATAAAGTTGATACTAGTTTTGATAGGAACTAAGAGAAAAGTTGCCTATGATGACACTCACTGTTTCCTGATCAGGTATTCCAGTAGTCAGCAGGTAGAGTCCCTGTGATTTGTGTTTATCTTTGTCTTTGAAGTCAACTTCCACAGCTCTTCTGAGCGCACTCATGAAATTTCTACTGCCCTTGCACTCCAAGCTCAACACCCACCTAAACCAAGATGTTTATACTTCAAAGAATGAAGAAATAAAGCACTTGTTTCTGCTTAAAGCCATGAAGAGGGCTAAGTATCTTAAATAACACTGCACTGGAGTCTAAGATTTTTGAAAATGACAGAGAGCAAAACCAGATTATATAACAAATTATTTGTTCTGGTTTCTGTATTGCCAGCATGGCAAAAATAGTTTTTAAAGTAAGATACAAAGCATAAAGAGGAAAGAATTCTCTCCTAATTTTATGTGGAAAAATATTAATATAGTAGAACTTCCAGAAATAGAAATGAAACCAGAGGTATAATGAGAACACAGAAGGTTTGACTCCACAAACAGAAATCTAGGATTTTTTTCCAAAGCATGTGGGAAAAACCTCGTTGTTTAGCTCTCACATCCCAATTGTATTTGAAGCAGTTTTCAATTCTTCATGTAACCTCTTCATTCCTTACACAGACACTTCTGTATCTGTGTACATATATATTATACATACATATGAAATACAAAGTTACCTCAAGCTTATTAAGTTTTACAATGCTGTTTTCACAAGAAACCACTATGAACAATCACTGTAGAACATGACAGCCTATTTTTGTAAAATGATAAACTTATACAATTTTTTAGTTGTTTGCAATTTTTCTCTGTGAAATTCACATATATGGGGTAATTATTTGATCCTACCTCCAAGCCTTTTCTAAGTTTTCTGGTTGGGAAGGACACAGTTCCTGCTGCCAAGGCACAATGTCACTCCCAAATCTTTCATGGAAAGATAACAGCAATTAATTTTCAGATTATGGTTTAGAACAAGCAAAAAGATAAAATAAATTCACTGAAGAAGAAAAATCTCACTTGGGGTATTACAGACATAAAACTGCCTGATGCCAATTATTTTCTATTTAAAACCATTTAATTATCCACATTTATCCATCACCCAAGGTTTGTTTGATTTTCTTTCCTGAATAGGAAACATGAGCTGGGAGAAGCTCAGTGGAAGGATTGTGAAAAAGGAACTCCAACCCTCAGCTGCTGCTTGTATCTCTCTTGTGAGATAAGGGCTCTGTTCTCACACCATGTTAAGAGTTCCATGAGCTGCTGGCTCCTACTTTTACCTGCCAGACACCTGCCCAGCAGCTGCTTAGCAGTTGTGCCATGTTTCTGCCCGCCAGTGCTGAGTACAGAATTTTAACACTATAATATATTAAACAGTATTGGAGTTACTATAAAATTTAAAGGGTGCTCTCAGTTATGGTACCTGAGGCATCAAAATCCTCTTCTGGTAAGTTTCTGACAGGTGAATTAATACTGTTATGAACAATATAGCAAGATGAGTATTTGTTACAGGTATGATGCAATCAGTTCCAGTGACCCTCACACAAAAAAGTGATTTTTAATTATTAACCTGGTCTCCATACATCTGATTCTTGCACTCACCCAAAAAGGACCAATCAGTGCTAGTTTTGCAAATACTTCACTAAAAAACATGAAATACTAAAATATGCCTATTAGTAACTACAATCTCCCAGCATACTTCTTTTACTGCAATGCATTACAGTTATTTTAAAAGACTCTTCAATAGTTACTTACGCTATAATATTGAAGTAATCCTTATTTGACATTTGCTCCTCCAGTAAAAGCCGCAAAGAATGTTGGATATGAGAGATGTAGGTAGAGTTTGTCACTGACATATCAACAAGTACAACCACTCTATAGAAAAAAAAAGCTATTCATTAAAAAGAAAGAAAAAAGTCTTACTTAATTATGTATTCTTATCTTCAGTGCACTCTAACTTGTCAGGGAAAGTATCTTCTACCTATGTATCAAAATGTATAAACCCTAAACCTATTTTTTAAAAAATTCTGCAAAACATTAGGTGACATTTAAAAAATAAAAATAGGAACAGTAATGGAAACTTCTATCTTTCCTAAACTATGGAATAATCAGGGTACTGGCTACTTGTAGTGCCATTAATGGCTCCTGAACCCCAAACAGCTCCTCCTCCTTCTTTGTACTTGAGTATCTAAAACCCTCCTGGAATGTGTGGATGTTTGCCACAAGGAGAGTTATTGGATCCTTCACTCTCCTTTCCCAGCCAACACTCCAGGAACATATGGAATATTACTCCAAAGACACATGATTAAGCTTTCTCTCAGCTCATCAGTGCCAGAGTGGTTGCTCAGGTATGGCTGATGTAATTGAGCACGTTACCTGTTTAGAGAAAAGTCTCATGATGAGCTGCTCAGCACGGTCAGGTCTAAGTCTTGCTTGCACAGACAATGCAGGATGGTCACAGTTAATGGACAGGGGATAATTTGGGAGCAGTGGTTTTGAAAAGACCAACAGATGCGATGGACAGACAGTGGGATGTGAGCTCCCAGCACAACAGAGTAGCCAGATGGGCTAATTCAATCCTTAATCAATGACCAAGAAAATCTCTAGTAACAGGGACCTCAGCTACCTTCCTTTTGTCTGAAACTCCATATTTGAGGTTTGTAAACAGGAAAAAAGAGCAAATGTGCAACTGAGTTTGAGTAAGGCCTCAGACAAGATATAAATCAACACCATCTTCAAACACATTAAGACTTCAAATGTTACAAAGACCCCCAAAATCAAATACAATACCTTCTTTCACAAACACTTCCCCATATTCTTCTGCTAGTAACAGACAGCCAGTCAATTCGTTTCTCATAGATTCTTACCATTTTAGTAAGGAGTTTCTATGCATAAATAAAGAAAATTTATGTTAAAAATAGAAAGTTCAAGTCTTTGATATTTGATACAAAGGTAATTTGTCCAAACTCTACACACCATGACCTTTCCAAGTCTATGTAGGTATTATATGAATGCATATCAAGCTGGAAAAGAACACTGAACTTACAAATAAAACTATAGTTTAGCATGCTTTTGGAGCACAAAACACAAGCATCTACCAGTGAGCAAGGAGCCACAGAAGCTGCTTTTCATTTCAGCCACTTCACACTCTCCTTCTGGTCTGGCTGTAAAATTCCACAGACTTCACACCACTCCCACTTTAATGAATTATTTGCCCTGCCTAGAAACATTCCCATAGCCCTTTGCCAGTGACTGCCAGTGAAATGGGAAAGAAAAAGGACTGACAGACCAGTATATAGCAAACCCTGGTTGCAAACATCTCCAGACAGCTTCTCTTTCATTAAACTTGTCCCACTCTCTGTTGATCTGCATTCCGATCTAGAGGAAATCCTCAAGAATCACTGCTTCCTGTAAGAATTCCAGTGGCTGCAGACTTACATGGACAGCTGTCTGCACATGTATCCCTGCAGTATTCAGCTAACAAGACAGTTAATGAGGAATAATTAGATGGTAGCCTAGCCCTGACAAGGCCAGATAATGACAGACAACTCACCTGATAGTTGTACAATACTGGCAGGTCAACATGGATATTTTTTACAGTTCCATCATACCATTCAAACTGCATCATCACTTTCTAGAAGGATAAACAGAGTTAACTGTTTACAGAACCCAACATAAGATAGATTAACATGGAATTTCTTCCTGAGTAATTCTTAAGAATGACATTAAGAATTTGAGTTGAATCTACGACTCAAATTTCAGCCTGCAGAATTTCAGCTAACTTATAAAGTACTGATTTAAATTAGAAAAATGTAGCAATAGAAAGAAAAAAAACCCCACAAACCCGGGGAAAAAAGTTCCTCATCACTTGCCTCATGTAGAGTTGATGATACTGTTTTTTTAAGAATAGGCACAAAATCTTCCACAGGAGAGAAAGCATTGGGAGCCAGAACTCGATAAAGGTCTAACTTTTTAGCTATAGGAAGAAAAAAATATATTAAAGGAAACACCTACTCTGTCTTTAATTCATGTTTCATACCTGTTAAGCTTTTCTTTCTGTGCTACCTTTCAATCCATATGTCTTTAACCAGTCTGCTGAGGTTTTGGCCAGGATGCCTGGTGTTTGAATAACTAACGGTCCTTTGTGCTTCAGAGGCTTCGGGAAGAAGCTGGAAGGTGCTGTATTTGCAAATGCTGTGGAAACCTAAAATGGATTTCAAGAAAAGCTCTTGCAAGTTTTAACATTATTTATTTTTACCCTCAATTCAAAATACCCAGCATGGAATCCTGGCAAACATAATTAAAACTCAAGTACTGGGATTCCAACAAGCAAAATGCTTTGAAAATAGCTATCAGTGGTCCTCCTAAAAATGGGCTTTTACTGGGGATATAGAATCTTCTACGTCATTTCACAGTGACTGCTGCTCCATAGGTAGTCTACGCAGTCCTCAGTTACTGTGAGGTTGGAAGAGAGAAAAAAAAATTTATTCAAAAATAACTACTTTGCCTCCTGTCTGGAATGTCTCAGGCCAGATGACCAGGTGCACATGGATACCCAGTGTGAGCTTTCAGCCTCCTTTCAGATCAGACTTGTCCACATCACACAAGTACCTACAGTGCTTGCGACAGAGAACAGACTATTTTGCTAGCAAAAAAATTCCTCCCAAACTTGCGCTACCAAGACAAGCCCTTATAAGTTTGCAATGGATTTAAATGTCCATCTAAATCACACAGGAGTAATTATCTTTTCACCAATTTAAAGGATTGTTGGAATGGCATTTATATGATTGTGCATAGAGTTAGGCTAGTGCTCCTTAGATTCCCATTATGATCACAGGACAATGTCCTTTTCATGCATTTTGGAGAATATTTAGCAAAATGTCTCCTTTACTAATTTTGTTTTTAATTGCTCTTACAATGGATGTTCAATAGAGAATATTCAAAGTTCACATATCAAAATACCTGATCAATCATACAATTTTTTTTCATATTGTGGGCACTTAAAATTTCTAACCTTAATTATTCAAAGTACATCTGAAAATAAAAAGATACATACATCTGCTCTTTTACTAGCAAGCAAGCCACCAGCTCTTCTTTGAAAAGTCTGTTTGATGCTCTTGAGTAGGTCCTTGGCCTTCTGGGATTCCTCAAGTAGCAGATGAAAATCACTGCTATCAAAATTCTGCAATTATAAAAAAAAATGGGGAAAAATAAGTTAACTACAGTTCAAACACCAACTGAAAGCAGCTGTCTTACTTTACTGTGCAAACATCAATACAAGACTGCCTGGCATAGCAGAATTGAGTGTAAAAGTATCTAATGCTCTGCATATAAATTAGTAATCATTTATAACAAGATATTACTTTATCACTTTGAATCACTCTACAGTAAGCCACTGCTTTTATCAGCTGTAAGTCAGTAAACAATAACTGCAAAATTTATTGCACTTTTAGGAAATGTTTTCAGTTGCAGAAAGAATTAACCACAGGTTTACTGAGCACATCCTCAGCATTTCTATGACTTTAAGCACCAATTCTTACTACCAGCTTCTACTCAGGTGATAATTATTTTACCTTCTCAAAGTGAAGAATCATCAGAAAGAGAAAAATGCTTTGCCTCTCTCCCTGTCACCTACCTCTTCCTTGGAAGAGTAGCAATGATAACGGCCTCTTACAGCTTCTGCAAGGTTCTTTAGAACTGCCTACATAGAAATAAAAGAAGAGAAACAGTTACTTTGATTTAACAGTCTCTTTTGATAACGTGGGTTGTTGATATTCAGTTCTCAGTAGAGACAGAGAAAGAATATTTGAGATACATGTAGTGAGAAAGCAAAAATAATTATGTTTCCATCATTTGCTTACCAGTCTTATTTTAATATGGCTGAAAAACTAACTCAATAAAGCAAGTTACAAGATGATGCTCCAAACAATTTTTTCATGTGTGCAAATCTGCTCTGAAGAGAATACAACACTAATTCAAGAACTCTAATGATTAGGTTAGCTGCCTCACAAGTTTATGAGAGAAGGCATTACAGTTGAATAGGAAAAGGGCACTTAAGGAAGTTAAGTATTAACACAATTACTTACAAGAGAAGCAGGGTTGCTGCAATCATATGTGACAGTGTGAATCTGCACTTTTCTCCCCAGTGTACACTGCTGAGCATAATCACATAGTATTTCGAAAGACTGATCAGGGCTGATTAAAAAAAGTAAAGAATAAAAGATATTAATAATGGCAGTAATCAAATGGGAAAAAAAGGCCATACTGAAGAAGACATGGAAGAAAACCTGGGAAAGAAATAATAAATAATGGGAATTATTTAGGCATTTAGCATTATCATGCTTTTAGAGGGACCTTCTCTTCCTCTTCCAGCCATTACTAGAGATGTCACTAGTGGAGTTTGGTTCTGTCCTGAAAATTTGGATTATAACAAACCCACTAGGACTCTATTCCCATTCATAACAGCTTGTGAATGAAACGTTCTCAAGTATTCCCTGCTAGCCCTGAAAGCCAAAGATCAGGAGTTGTGGCTTTGGCTACTGTGATAGAAAACCTTTCAGCTCTGGTATGTAAGGATGCCCTCTGTTTCCAAAGGCACCAAAGAAAGAAAAACTTTGCTTTATGTTTAGAACTTAGTGTCCCACACAGCTATCATTTCCTGAGCTCTGCTGGCTATTAAAAACCTTTCCTTGCAGCTACACTCCTGCCAGGGAGAGAAATTAAGGAATTTTTCACATAGTATGAACTTCTGTTTTCTGTTCAGAGCAGATCTAAGCAAAACTTGGAACCTTGTAATCAACACTGTATTTTCAATAAGTTACCTGAAATTTAAGTTCAATTACTCTAAGTATCAATCTTGCTAAGATTACACCCTCCCTTTTTGCACATTTAAAATAAAATACAATTAGTAAACTAGGAGTAAGGTAACACTCCTAGAATCCTTATTGTAGTCTTTTCCTTGTAATCCCAACTCCAATATTGCAATTTTCAAATTATGACAGCAGAACTGCAGAATTTAAGTCTATAATTTATATAACCTCATCTGGTTTTATTTATTTAATCAGACATTTTAAGTTCTCCATCAGCACTACTAAGATCACAGAGAGAAAAATCTTTGAACACTTAATGCTATTTTATAGCAAAATCTATTTTATCCTCCAATCTTCCCAGAGGTGTGGACTCTTTGAGTGACATCTTTAATGGCACTTAATTGATGTAAAATTAGAGCTAGCAAGCTCTCAATAGATTACTGTGATAAGTGATCTGCAAAGAAAAAACATAGCTTCATACCAGAAAAGAGAAGATTTATAAATAGTAAAAAAGGGAAGAGACAAAGGAATTCAAAGGTATAAACTAAAAATATATAATACACGTATCTTGAATTTTCTATTTATTTTTGTTTCAAGTTCAGTTTCTTGTATCAATCCTATATCCAAGTTAAATCTGGTTGTTAAGACAGATAATGAACTTACCAGCTTCCTACAATAAGAACCAAGGAATTCAGTTCTTTCATTGGAAGGACATGCCTTAACACCTTCAGCAAATTGCAGCCTTGACCAGGCTCCAGCTCTTGTATCCACTGTCTTGCTTCATGTAGCCTAGGAGAGGGAAACAAGAAAAAGAATACTAGGTGCTAAATAAGATAGATCACAAAGATTACTACAAACCACAGGAGCAGCTAAGACATTTTATACGTGAAAACCATCTTGAAACCACTGCCCACATGTCAAATTCATTGCCTTTCTCCCCTCTTAAAATCACTGCAGGCACAAGATGAAAAACACTACTACCTACAAGAGATGGCTCAAATTAAATGGAGACCTTGTTTGAAACACCTTGATTTTTCAGAGAAATTAATTTACTTACACATGAACATTGATGGTTTTTGGACGCTCCCACAGTGGTGAAATTTCTGTATTGAATGAGAGGCAGTACAATTGCTTCTTATAACAAAGCTGTTCATCTATTAAGCACTAATAAATAAAAAATTATGAATGCATTACTATCCATTTCTGGTAGGGTTATTATGTAAAATTATTATGTAAAAGACTAAAAATAGTAATTTCCTAAAAATAGTTACAGCAATATTTTCAGCTACCACTAAAAAAGTTTCCAAGAAAAACTCATAGAGATTCAAATATTTGGTAAGGATAGAGACAAGACCTGCAAACTTATGGCATTCCAACTAATTTGTTAATGGGGCAGGAGGCAGGGGTATTTGTTGTACTGGTACCAGTTTTTCTCTTCAGTTGATCACCACATGAAACAGCAGTGACCTAGAATGCACATATTCACCTGCCAGGCAATTTCTAAAAAATGGTTAGCTCATAATCATGGAAAGGGCTAAACAATAGTTCAGATATTCAGGCTAAGCAAACCAGACTATGTGGAAACTGAGTTTTCTTGAAGGAGTTTAATTTGAAACATACAAATGAAAAATACAAATAATATAAATTGATGGTACATAATTCCTGAATGTGAGAAATTGAATTGCATCAAGCATAGACAGTAAACCAGCTGCATTTTATCTTCCTTCCTTACTGCAAAAGTTTTCTAAAAACAAAGAGACAAATAAAGGACAAGTTTCTGCTGAGAACACAGAAAACTATTAATTCATCAAGGTTCTGACAAAAAAATTGTGAAGTGGGCCTTACTGTGACAAACATTAACTTAAATGAAACTAAATTTACTATAAATAGTTCTATGTACAATTTGGCTCTACCTCTTACAGCTGCTTTTGTTAAGCAAGTTTATCTCATAGAGAACATTGAGAAACTTTAACAACAACACTTCCCTTAATAATATTTTGAAGTATACTGGATTTTGATCTGGACATTAACAAATACTACAATTTCAAAGACATTTGGAGCATACTTTTCTACAACAGGAAATTTCTATTCTATTGCATATTAGGATTTTAAGCAGATTTTTTTCTATTTGGTTCCTGGCTTCTAGTTCCATAAAAGCTTGATTAGTATGTTAAAATAGGCAAAATTTGCTTTGCTATTACTTACCAAAAGGTTCTTCTGAAAATCCAATAGTCTAGGTCCATAACTCAAATGAGACACATCAATCAAAAGTCCAACTTTAGTTCCTTTTATAACACCAAACACCTTAAAAGAGAAAAATCACTGTAAATATAAGCTTATCTACAGTTTAATAATTTTACTGTTTATTCTGTACAACACCATTTTTAAATCAAGTATTAGGTATTCGTTTTAATTTTAAACTTTCTAGCAAAAGATGACACAGTGACACAGCCAAGGAGGAAAAGAAGAAAAAAAGAGAGTCCTACTGGCTCCCAGTTAATCCTTACCAGTGAATCATATTACCTTCTTCCCAAGACAACTTATTCATTATTTGAGAGGATAAATAAAAAATAACTTTGTCCCCTTCAGGCTAAATCAAGCAACTTTGCGGAAACCAGATTTTGGAATGCTGCTTCTTTCCCTATTCCCTTCAAGAGGCACTAACATCCTGAGCATTAGCACTGCCAGGCACAGTGTGATGAAGCAGCTGTGCAAGAGTGGGCACTACAAGACAGCTCCACTCCAGGCAGAGGTTAAGCTCAGCATTGTCTGCTCCCATTTAAATTGTGCTGAGAGGACCTGATGACTAAGATTGCAAAGAGAAAGGAAAAGACTAAATCTAGAAAGCAGAAAACTGCATACCAATGAAACGTCAGGAAAAACAACCCACTGTCACAACATCACTGCATATGATGTAGAACTCGTAGTAAATAATGAAAATACAAAGGCTTTCTGGAAGCCACTTTTCACTAGTATTCAAAAGTTAACTTAGTCTTTAATGCCCTACAGAGTTTAATTCTAAAAATATACTGCAAAGTTCAAGTTACCTTTCTGCCGTCCTGCAGCAGCCACTGAATTCGGTGCTGATAGAGTTCAATCACTCTGACAAAAAGCAGAGCACACATTAGCTACAGCACTCTCTCACACTGGGTTTCAATGTAACAATCAACCACCTGTCTTCATCACATCCCTTTTCTCACAGATGGAAAATCTGTGAAAAATAGGTATTTTAAAATATGTTAAATATGCCCTTACACAACTGGTGGTTGCAGGGCTAACCACTGAAATACTTCTTTCCCTAAAGCACAAAACTTCCAGCAGTTTAATATCAAAATAGTTATAACTTGAGGTAAAACAAAATGCTTCCTGTCCTCTAAAATTTTTTAATTTAACCAATGGATTTCCATGTACATAGTGTCTGCAAGCTGGCAAACAGAAAGTTTAAGCCAACATTTTAAAGGGGCAAATCCATTTTGATTTTTCAAAACAGAAAAGCTGCTTCTGTTTTATAAAAGCCTGACACAGTGAGATATGCTGAAATGGCAGCACTCTTATCAATTGTGAAGATTATTCTACATTTTATTCAACCTATAAATTAAATTATTTAAGTTTCTTGATTTTATACATTTAAAATTCACTTCCATTAGTTTCAAGTAATGGATGCAGTTGTGACATGGAAGTTGAAAGTATTCTAAGTTACACACTAAGTATAACCCCCAATATGTAACTACACAGTGTTACATATGGAAACCTGACCATGCACTGGCTGCCTTTCTAAAATGAGCAAACTGCTTCACATCAACACCTCTGTGATAAGCATCTTTCTTAAAAAACCCAAACCTCAGCTGTAGCGACATACAATTATCCCTTACTCTCAATCTCAGCAGAAAGGATTTAATGTTGAGATACTCTGAGGTGCTCAGAGATAACAAATTAAGATTTAAGGTAGCATCTACAGTAATGGAGATACAGAATCAGTTACACATCAAAACAGTAAAGAAGATGGCTACTTACTCAGAAAGTCTGGATTCAAAATCAGTAACAGCCTCCTCTGTAAACTCCATCTCTTCACCACCATTTCCTGAATTCCTCGAGCACTATGCATGGTTAACATCAGAGATGCACACAAGTTAAGACTGACTAGAGAAAAGGCAGTGTTGTATTTACAAAATAACATTGCCTTCATTTACCAGATACTCTAATGTTAATTGCAAGGATTCCAAACTGTAGTTTCTTATCCATTCTTCTGTTGTTTGCACCTTTTGAGACTCTATTTTCTTCATTTGTCCTCTCTACAGATCAAGTGAGAAAAAATTACATGCAGTATGAGAAATTAAATGTGCTGTTTAAATGTGACAAAAATGTAAGTCCTAAGGAGGGCTGCTGCTAGGCAGTGCATGTCCAAGAACATAATTTTATGTACTGGAATACTCCTTTGAATGTGGGATACAAAGGAAAAGAAGCTTTCACAATAGCCCCAGACAGTGAGCTAAAGGAAGGGAAAAGAGAGCTTAGTTTAGAGCAGACAGGAATGAAGACAAGAAATAAAAGAGCTCAATAAAAGAATTAAAATAAATACCCCAGTGATTTACCAGAGAGGAATAAAAATAAACATCTCCCAAACAAGACTCAGGAGTTTGAACTTGGCTTCTGCCTTTTGGAAGAAAAATGCAGTATCAACAGTTGATCTCATTTACTGTTTTGCCCAATTTGTTCTCAGATCCATCTCTGCAGAGAAACTACATGACATGAGTGATCACACCTATCAGACTGTCTGTATATGTATGCAAACACATGTAAGGAAGCACATTAGTTGTCTACCAGTTTATTTATTCCTCACTGTGAATTTAGAGTGGGTATGCCTTACTGTACTAGTTGCTCCCTTTTGTAGGAAAACTCGCCTACCAGCACATCTTGTGTCTTGCTGCTATCTGTTCCCAGCAATCCATTATCTGGTCCTAGATGAGGCACAGCACAATCTTGCCATATTGGATGATCACCCTGTAGATGGAATTTTGTCAACCTACGAAACAATAATTTTATGAGAGCAATTCATTACCCATAATATTCCTGTATTGTCATAAAGTAATTTGAAGCTTTTTCTGTAAAGAACTGCTCTATACTTTGACAATTGTTTAAGCATTACTTTAATACCTGATGTTTTGAAGGGATATAGTATATACTTTACATTAATTTTATTTTTTATCTACATATGAAGTCTCGACTAGATTTTGTAACAGTTTCCTCACCCAATTTTTTCCAAATATTGATCATTGTCCAACAACCACGCCATTTTTCTGATGTGTGTATCCATATACGAATAGACTTAGCCTTTTTAAAAATAAAAAGACAGCATTAGAGCAAAAAAGTTAAAATCCTCAGGAATAAACACTATTAGGAAGGTATTAATATTGTCAGCAATTTAAATGATCATTTATATTGTATCTGAAACAATAGCAAACAAAACCAAAAACAAAACCAAAAAGTTACAACTATCCATTTATAGAAAACAGATTTAGGAGCTATTCTGCAGGAGCTGTTTGTTAAGGGATTTTATGCAGTTAATTATAAGCGTGCACCGCTGCTGGGAGACCGGCTACAGAGCTCAACCAGGAAAAGAGATTAACCACAGCAAACCGCAGAGCGGCGGCGGGAGCTGAGCCAGCCGGGCTGCCAGCGGGTGGGCGAGCTGCCCTCGGGTTTAGGCGCGGTACGAGTCAAGCAAAAACCATTAAATCCCGGTTTTCCCTTGGCTGGGCTCCATCGCCTTCCCCCGGCCCAGGCCACCCGGGCCCTTCGGCTCACAGCGGGTGTCAGCACAGCCCTTGTCCCCGAGACCCTCCTCACCTCACGGAGTAAGAACCCCGGGTTCCCGAGCCGCGCTGTCCCGTGCCCGAGAGTCACCTCACCCCACCGGGGAGAGACCCTCGGCTCCTCCGGCCCCGCGCCGCCGGTCCCGTCTGCTGAGACTCACCTGCCGGGGAAAAGGATCTCCCGTGCCCCGCGCCAGTGACAGCGACTCCCGAAACCGCTCAGCACCTCCCGGCACTGCCCCGACCCTTCCTTCGTGCGGGACCGGGAGCGGAGGGGCCCAGCCCGGTTCCCGCACGCTGTTGCGGCGTTGCCGGTGGAGACGGGGCCGGCCCCGGCGCGCCGCTTCCCGCCGCCTGAGGGCGCCGGTGGGCGGGAGACGAGGGGCCTCCTGAGGGAGGACACCTGAGGGGACACACCTGAGGGGACACACCTGAGGGGACACACCTGAGGCGGGACACACCTGAGGGGACACACCTGAGGCGGGACACACCTGAGGGAGGACACCTGAGGGGACACACCTGAGGGGACACACCTGAGGGAGGACACCTGAGGCGGGACACACCTGAGGGAGGACACCTGAGGGGACACACCTGAGGGGACACACCTGAGGGAGGACACCTGAGGCGGGACACACCTGAGGGAGGACACCTGAGGGGACACACCTGAGGGGACACACCTGAGGGAGGACACCTGAGGCGGGACACACCTGAGGGAGGACACCTGAGGGGACACACCTGAGGGGACACACCTGAGGGAGGACACCTGAGGCGGGACACACCTGAGGGAGGACACCTGAGGGGACACACCTGAGGGGACACACCTGAGGGAGGACACCTGAGGCGGGACACACCTGAGGGAGGACACCTGAGGGGACACACCTGAGGGGACACACCTGAGGGAGGACACCTGAGGCGGGACACACCTGAGGGAGGACACCTGAGGGGACACACCTGAGGGGACACACCTGAGGGAGGACACCTGAGGCGGGACACACCTGAGGGAGGACACCTGAGGGGACACACCTGAGGGGACACACCTGAGGGAGGACACCTGAGGCGGGACACACCTGAGGGAGGACACCTGAGGCAGGACACCTGAGGGGACACACCTGAGGGAGGACACCTGAGGCAGGACACCTGAGGGAGGACACCTGAGGTGGGACACCTGTGTGGGGGGTGCAATCGATTCCAGTCAGTGCAGCCGGAGCCAGTCGCTTTAGTAGACAATTTATTTTGATAAACTTGCTCAATAACAAAAATACAAGTGAAGAAAATTATGTTCATTTTATACAGCTTGTATTAACATTTGTTCGGAAATCATTAATTGAAAAAATGCTCTAACCAATAGAAAACAACTCTCAGTAAAGGCAGGGGGGCGCAGGCGGCGGGCCCGGCCTCGAGCCCAGGCAGGACACCATTTCCTTCATTATGTTCATCCTTCACAAAGGTTTTAAAGGACAGCTTTCATTTCCTGGTGTGTGTGTGTCGGGGCAAACAGGAACCTACAGGTGTGTTCTGGAGTGGTTAAACAACGCCTCAGAAACACAGGGACGGCAGGAGGGCCCGGCTCCGGCGGCATCCCTTCAGCCAGAGGCCGGGGCTCGGCGTGTGGCACACTGCCCGTGCCTTTGGGACACTGGCATCGCTCTCCAGCTGGATTAACAGCAGAAAAACCACGGTAAATGGCTAGGCTGGTGTGTTCTGGGAAGCACACCCTCCCCAGGTCTGAGCCAAACAGCTTCCAGGTGATTACTTCAGCTGAACTCAATGGTAAGATTTATACAAATTTACTAGTTTTTCCTTCTGGAAGTATTTTCAGTTTCCAATCTTACATTTTGTTAGCCAAAAAAATGACAAAGTGTGCACACATTACATTATGATGGGGTATCAAACCTTTGGGAGGATTTAGAGGCAAAAGAATAAATGGAATTCTCTAGTGATGTATGAAATGAGCTGTCCTTCAAAAAGTTAAAAAATAATGGCTGGCAGAATCAGAAAAGTTTATGTAAACACTCAACACAAATATGGGATTACCTTTGGAGAAGATTCATATGGAAACATTTGCTTTTCATGAACTGAAAAAGTCTACAGATGTTTAGGCATGTTCAATACGAACTTTCTGTAGTTCAAAACAAAACCTTGTGCAAATAAAACCTATAAATAGTCTTCAGCAGATTTTACAGTGATGCTCTTAGGTATGAAAAGAATGCACACAACTTTAAAACAAAAATAACAGACATAAGTTTGACAAATGATTGCACCATAAAACAGTGTTTTATATACAGTTTACAAGATATGATTTTCTGCTATAAATTAATACTGTACTATATAGTACTTAGTGACCTTATTAAAAGCAACTGTTGACAGCTGTCTCTTCAATTACTGGGTTAGGTTTTTTTAAATGCATTTGGCCGCATCTATTTCTGGACTTAAAATGCTCAAATGTTTAATAAATCTATTTGCTAAACCTTTGCTAACATTTAATAATTCATAGCAATAGCACTGGCAGATCAGATCAATTTCCAGTCAGCCAACCACAGTCTGGGTATGCTCCAAGATAAGTGTTTTTGGGTTTTTTTAAAATTATTATTATGATCAATTTAATCAAAGCCTAAATCCACATGATGTTACAATAACTGAAATAAGTAAGTTGGAGGGGCGGGAAGGGAAAGAAATCTTAGCAGCTTAGAAACTCTCCCCACCCCCCAGCTGTGTTCCAGTTACAAAAATCTTGAACTATTTACAAGTGTAACATTTCTGAAAATGTAATTTATAATCCAAGTTTTAGTGAATACTTTATCTTAGGACACAGTAGTGAGAACACCAAAATTCTGAAACATATCAAGCAGCTGAACCCTGCCTTTTACCTCCACCACTATCAGTAGCAGCCTCAGACTGCCCATGCAGATGAAGGCTTAAATTAGGAACCAAATTATATTTAAATCA
This sequence comes from Leptocoma aspasia, assembly GCA_013399835.1. Lineage (NCBI taxonomy): Eukaryota > Metazoa > Chordata > Aves > Passeriformes > Nectariniidae > Leptocoma > Leptocoma aspasia. The sequence goes on along the minus strand of VXAX01000975.1, from coordinate 226,018 downwards.
TGACTTCCAAGTAAGTGCTTGACTCTATTTACAGATTAGCATACTTGGGAAAAATTTAGTGATCCATAAACACTCCATTCTACCTGTGAATGAGCTGACTGGAAAAAAAAATTACTTAGAAACCATTCCAGTGGCAAGTCTGGTCAAAAATTTCGAAAAAAAATATACATTAACAAATTACATTTTTGTATTAAAATACCTTGGGAGGGGGAGAGGGAAGAGATGGAGAAAGGCAGGGGCCCACTATGGTCTGAATGGCACAGAGTTCAAAATAATTGTGCAAACTGTGTTATTTTTAAACTCTCCAGCTTACCTGGTAAGTGATTATTTTGGAAACTGCTGATTTTATTTTAACAAAAATCTCATCCTAAAATGACTGTCTATTCCTTAATGCAGTTCCTCTAGTAAGCTCAATGAAACAGTGCTCAAAACAGACAATTTTTTTGTTTTCAGAATGAATCTCAGATAAAGTATGTATGAACTGGAAAACAAATACTGATAGTGCAGGCAGCTTCCCTGGAACACCAACCTAGTAGTGAATTAAGATGTTTGTGGATTCAATGGTTTATCCTCGTGTTGAAAAATAAAACTAATTTTAGTGAGGAATATTTACTTCAAATTTTGGTGGCCATTAAATCTACATTTAAAATAGCAACTTTAGTAAACAAGGCATACATTTTTAACAATTATATTGCTCATGTTTTTGGCAAAGATGAATTAATACTCAGCTGAACATAAGTTCGTCCATCTTTGCAGTGGGATAGTGTTTGCATTACTTTAAACATTGCATTTTATATGTGCTAAAGAAATGTTTACCTATGGTAAAATGCTGTGCTTGAACATATATGAATGCTAATGTAACAATGACGTAGAAAATGAGATTTTTCTGTACAACAGTTGCTAATAATTTAAATAGTGTCAGTTTCCCAAAATTAGGATTTTAAGGTATGACATGATCTCACCTTCTACCCTCATATACAAATAAATTACCATAAAAAGAATTTTAGCTTAACTTAAAATTGCACCTAGAAAGGCATGGGATCGTTTGTACCTATTACAAAAAACTGTTAAAATCAAGGGCTGCTACAAAGAATGAGGTAAACTGAAGACTCTCAGCTATGTGGCCTTCAGAAAAATGGCTTTTTTCTATTGAGTTCTAGTTTTGCACACCACAGTGTTTTGCTAGCAAAGCATTCTGAGTTCTTTTCCAGGAATCATTTGTGTGTATATACATATATATACATATGTGTATATACACACACACACACATACACACACACTGTATACTGCATCAGCAAAATATATATATATTTATATATATATATATTTATATAAATATAAGGACAAAATCCCCCTCTAAAATGTTCCTTAGTGTTTTCTAGAGCTTATGGGGGAGCAGGGGATGTATGTCTTTTTGCTGTTACATCCATTGAGAGAACATGTTTTGATCTGTTGGCTTCTTGGTGCAGTAATGCAAGATTGATCCACATTGGTGCCAAAGGCTTTGCTCATCAGAAGGAAGATGTAAAACTCTAATCTCCTAAACAGCGAGGCCAGCCTCACTTGAATTCCTCCAAAACCCTCTGGTCCACCACGAAGTTCATAAATACTTTGACTTCCAAATTGTTAGACATTAAAAACAGGAACAGTCCAGTAACGTGGGGTGTTATGCTTCTCAGTGTAAAGCATTCTTCACTAGTTCCTATCACAGTGCAGACCTGACTGCATTGAAGTATGCTCAGGAGATTAGTCAACGTGGTCTGTATTTGGTTATGGGAAAGGCTCTCCTTTTTTTCATCCAAAGTGCATAGTGAGAACAAGTCAAAGCATTCCTCTTTTCAGTCAGTGTTTGATAGTCTGATTTAGGCATCCTCCTGAGAATGCAATTCTGATGTCTTGCTCTTTTCCAAAATAAAGTCCTGCAGTCCAGACATTCATCAGCCAGGTAAACAAACTTTGCCAGCAAATAGAAGTCCCACTATTGTAAAGAAAATGGATAAGACAAACAGTACATACGAAGACCCAACCACTGTGTTATTGGGTAATTTGTATGGTTGACCTCCAACTTCATTGATGTAAAATCCTATAGGAAATATTAGGGCTGCCATACAGAATAGAATCACTGCAAAGAAAAGAAAAAAACAGTCACTGCTGTGTTAAAATGAAAATATTTCCCTTTTCACAGAGCGCTCCAGAAAAACAAGCAAAATATCCTGACTGAACTGAAGAGCTGAGATCAGAGCTATCTGAGCTGATAATTTGCTTGGAATTACTGAGTAGGCTTTATAATGCTTTCAAAACATCCCTCATCTACTCCCAAGAAAGACTAAAAGTTCCCAATTTCAACTGTAATTTCAGTTCTGCTCACTAGATCATGAACCCTCTTTACAGAATAAAAAATTGGTAGATATACTTCTATCACCATCTCAAAGTTCAGTCATTTCTTCTCCAATTATTTTAGAGTCATTTTGCCCAGTCAAGATAAAGTAACATTCAACATTGAAGAAACTTTTTCTATTATCAGTTGTCTTTTTCCAACTGTAGTTACTCTCTCCCATTCTTCACACATTCATTTTCTGTAAAAGCTTTGCTAAAAATAGAAAACATTCAGATTGTCATTACTGTTTCTTTTAAGATTAAAAGATACCAGTTTCCTAACGTTATATGAATGTTTCTTAGATAATGAAATATCCTCAGAATTTCTCATTGTAATACAATGAAATGAAAGTTTTCTGATTCTGCTTAATTCAAGTTTTAGTGAAAAACTAAATTCAGACTCTGTGAACAAAGAGACCAAGCAATGAGGGTTTTTATTTCACTTCAAACTTATGCATATGTTCTGTTCTTGCAACTGACTCTGTGTGAAAGTACAAGAAATCCAGAACTCCTGTTAAAGAATTACATTACGGATTTCACAGGCCTTCAAGTATCAATAGTATCCAAGATTCCTCACAGCACTTTTCAATACTCTGATCAAATCCAGGAAAGAACATCCAGGGTTGCTTCCCAGAGGACAACTTCAGTGTTTCTGTAGCACACCTTTGGAAAAGTAACCCTGTTTAGTTTGGATGTAGCTGTGCAGGGCTCTACTGTCAACCAAGGGAATGACTTCTAAACATGGCTCCTCTGAGAGGCAAGATACTCTCCACAATAAAAAGGATTAGCTTTTGAATTGGTTTGATTGTACATGCAAGAATATACAATTGGAGTTTTTTAATCAGTATTAGAATAAAACAGAATTTTATCTGATTCTATCAGTTCGGTCAAGTATTAGCGCTTGACTCTTACTTCACTTCTATGTATTTCAGCCTTCAGACATTACTGAAACGTTACTGTGAGTGGAACGTGGCACCACAATACCTATTATTCAACCAAATCAATTAAAGCTGGGGGGAGAGAGGAGCTGAACCTGCTCTGTTGTCTCACCAGCCCCACAAATCCACATACCAACATCTTCTAACATGAAGCACAGCTCACACTGAAGCCTCTCCTAGTCCTCAAACTCTCCCTATAACCTGGCCACACACAAAAAAGAAAATTCAAGCCAAACTACAATGCTCGTGCTTGAACAAAATACATCATATGCTGATTTTTTCAGCTTTCTCTAGTTAACACAGGCTGCTGCTTTTAGTTTGTTAGTAAGGGAACAGGTGCTGTCATTGTCTCCTCCTTCTCTTCTCCACCACTGCAAGACAGAGGAAACCCTGGGGATGCTGTTCCCTACTTGAGCCTCCTTAAAAGTCAAACAAGCAACATCAAAAACCACTGGCAACAGTAATAATCATCACCTTAGTCACCAGCTCCCTGCAAGAAGTGCTGCAGCTGCTTTTGTATCCAAAGGTATGTAAAATAAAATCAGGACCTTGCCTGTCCCCTTTGCCTCACCAGAACAAAGTTTCTAGTCTTTACAAATGAGGAAACGATTGGCTGGAGCAGCATCAATATTTTTTAGTGTAGCTTCACTACTGCTCTTCCTCACTCAATACAGATGCTCCAGTTTATCCAGCTCCAGTGCCCACACTAAACCCATTTTTAATGGACTCTGTGTATATCCAAGATGAACAGTTTACCATATATTTTATATCTTAGTGCTTATGATTTCCACAGCACAGGTCTCAGCTTTGAGGAAAAAACACTAATATTCTAGAAGATACTGGGCATGATGAATCTGAATTCAGAGAGTGTCCAAGTAGGACCTGGACATAAACAAAGAAGGATGCTTTCATAAACCATGATCCACATCAGAACATCAGCTGCTCCTTGCCTTCCAAAAGACATAAAGCAGCTTTCACAACACCTTGAGCCAAGAGCAGCCAGCACCAGGATCATTCCTTCGGCCGCCAGTGCCGAGCAGGAAAACCCAGATGTTCCACTGGAGGGGGCTCGTGTCTCGCTCGCACCGTGCCCACACCGCCGGGCTATTCTTCAAAGGGGAAGGGAAAGAGCACAATCAGAAAATATCTGGAACTGCACAGCTGCCACATTCCTGCTCACTGCCACCTCGTTAGGCCATCTATTAGACCAGAACCAAAGACCCAGACACTGGACGTTAAACATTAAACAATGAAGAAAGTTTTAATCTAGACGATTATTGGTCCATGTAATTCCACATTACACAATCTAAACCTTAAAAAAAAGTTTCCTTTTTTTAATTGAATCTCAAACATCTAAGTCCATCTGAGAAAAGCATGGGTATGTGTTTCTTGAGCAGATCTATGTAAGCACAGAAGAGCTTTCTAGTCTGCATCTGAATGGTGGCTGTCAAAAAAAACCAATTAATTCTTCTAATTCTTTAGCTTGAAATTGTTTTGAGCATCTAATGACAACTTCAAAAGAAATCTGGTGTTTAAAAAAGGTTTAGTCTTCAGAGGGCTCACTGTAATATCTGCTTGCCTCTATAGAGACACATAACATAGAAAGCAGCACCTGGTACAAATCTTTAATAACTCAAGAAGCACTTTATTCACCAGGGAACACCAGAGACAGGCATTCACAGGATAGCTACTGTTAGTTAAAGATGTGATTATCCTGGCTCATTTTTACTTGCATTGCAAAAAGCAGTCCATTATTACTCATGAACTTTTAAATCCTCACGAAAAAAAATCAAACCAAACCCAGACTCTCTGGTAATTGCTGGAAAAAAGGTAGAAATATGATTTTTCTGTCTAGCATCTTCTCCCTTGATACATCTCAGAGCAGCACCTCATTCAGCAGTAGCAGATACAGAATTCATTGCATTTCTAGCTGCAGGAGATGGTGAGAGACCTGAATCTGTACAATGTAAACAGATCTTGAGGGAGCTCTGTGAATTCCCACAATAGCCAAAATTGCAATAACATACATGAGATCACCTAGGTGGCCTCCGTGGGGAACAAGCTCTGGACATTGTTCCTACCTATGGAACCGAACAGTACCTGTCTGAAGAACCATGAAAATGACAACATTTGAGATTTCCACACCTCCACCACATCCTATCTTATCAACCGGAAGACTGAAAACAAGCACCCTGAAAAGGCCAGAGATTTTATGTAAATCTGAAGCAGAGGTAGCAAAATAGGAATAGTGTCAGAGACATGTGGAAAAATACCAAAGGCAGGTCACTTTTTGTCTACCAACTTGCGTCACTTTGTCCCAGGGCATAACAGAAGCTGGGATGGCAAAAGGCAGTTCTGGTACACAAGCAAAGGAACAGCTGATCGGAGCTTTGCCTGCTATCTGCACACGAAGCACAGCTATGGGTTTGTAACACTGTTCGTTGGAGAATCACACAAAACCTGGGCAGTGCACAGATGAACACCAGCAAGGAGCCCACTCTCCATTACACTGTATGAATGTGGTACTGCTGAAACACCAGTGATAGTTTTGATGGTATCTATGCCCAGAGTGACAATACCGATCACATCAGTAGGAATACTGATTCCTGAAAGTCTTCTCTATAAAAAATGAAGGAAAACCTTCACATTTACCTGTACAAGACTTTTGTCACTCAGGCAGTGTGACCTGGAGGACAGCAGTATCTCTCCTCTCCACAAAGCTGTTTCCAGAGATGTCAGAAAGGGTAAGTTTCTGTGCAGTAAACCCACCAACAACTGGGAAATGAGGCAAATGCTGTGCTTGTAAATACCCTCTGGGGTGTATCCCTTCAGAAGTGTAGAGAAGAAAGAGGACTGACAGATTATACTTCTGTCTTCATGTCTCTTAGCTAAACAAGATAAACAAGACCACTCTCAGCAACAATTCATATTTATAGGTATGCAGATGAAAAAATTTAGCTATAGGTATTTACTTGAAAACACTTGGAGCCATCCCAAGATTACAAGCAAAAATTCCATGAAAAATATGAGTTATACAACTATATATAAATTCCAGCATGAAGTGGACAAAAGTGACCTCTTACCAGGGTTTCCTTGCTGCTCTCAGAGTAGTAAGGAAAAGGCTGAGCAAAAGGATTCCTTTGCCTTAGATATGAACTCCAGACACCCCTGCGTTTGAAAGAATGGAGCTGCCAGTCCCAGAGCTTCCCTTGGAAGCCCCAGCAGACTTCCCTGCCTGCCCAGGATAGCATCTCCTGCGTTGTGTTCAGAAAGTTCTGTGAGAAGAATATCTGCTAGCAGCCTGCACGAGGCCACTGAGTTTTGAAATCACTTGCAGATGAGATGTAATACAAATATGAAGTCTTCCCTACCCGCTTCTAATGAGTTACACGTTTTCATCTAAACAGCACTGGAACTTCACAGGAAGGATCTGCTCAGGGTATTCCGAGTTGATTCCACATGGCTGCGTATTTCCTAACACTAACCTACAAATAGGTTACTTATTTGGGTTGCATCCAATGAACCACAGAAGTCACTCTCAACAACTTTTTGAAAAATCTAGAATTCTTCCTTCCACTCACTTCTATTTTTCAAAATTAATTTTCTTAACAAGTGAATTCAGAGATAAAATTCCCCATCATCTTTGTTAACAGGAACACAGAGGTCACAGAGTTATATGTATTGGAGATGAATACCAAAGACATTGAATTTTATAATTTCAGCAATGCAGAGATCATATCTTAATAGAATTATGAATTATTCTGACTTGCAAAAGAACAAATTAGTGTGTTTCATTATTAAACATCTCATACCAAGAAGACAAGTGCTGAAATAAAAATGTCCTTCTATACTGAGACATCTAATAATGAACCTGTTGCAAGCCTGAAGAAATCTCTAGAGAAAAAACCCAAAACAAAAAAGCCTTAGGGCACCATACTTTTTGGCTGAACTAATCATCACAGCTGTAGAAAACTAAAGCTGCAGGGATGTGATGATTTCAGATATTAAAGAAAAACATTGATAGCCAGAACTCAAACTCCCCTCTTTACCCAAGAGCTTTTATTCCAACTCACTGTAAGCATTTTAACTTTATACAGCATTTTGACTTTAACCTCCCACCACATATATTAGATACATATGAAATATGTATAGATAAACAGGTGCACTGGAAAAGTTGGGATGGAATATTCAGTAATACTCAGGTCTGCTATTTTAATCATTCACTGGAAAATAAATGAAAGTCAATCACAATGGATACAGCATTTCAATAGCTCCATTGTCTGCAAGAGCTGCACTATTAATTTAATATGCTGTGTAGCAATGTTGTCAGAAAGATGGCTTTGATTGCACAAGTGCCTCAGTGAAGTACCTTTGTTGTAGCTGAGTACTTTTTAATTTTACTCCCTTCCCAAAAACAAGGTTAAATCTAACTCACATTACATATCATTAATGTCACAGAGTTCCATTAAACCTTATTTATGCCAGTGTAAACCACAAACTTGCATTTTCTAGTTAGTGTTCACACTACCTTTAGTGGTTTGTCATAATTCAAGTAAATTTAAAAGCCCTCAGGTTTTGAGTTTTTTCATGCTGTCATCCCCACCATTAAGGCACCATTTCACAGTTGGGCTAAGCCTGTAACACACACCAAGAAAAGGAAGTTTGAAAGTTATTCCCCTTGCTCATTATAACTGGGTTGGTTTTTTTTTTTGCACTGAAGTAGCCGTAGGACATGTTTCCCTGTGTGCAAACACAGGGCTGCTGGAACAGGCTCAGCTATGAGGAGTTACACTGGTGCTCATGCAGAGCACAGTGAAGGGAGGCAGAAAAGCACTGGTACTCCTCCCTCTGGCTAAAACACGGCTGCAGGTCACTTCTGGAAGCAGAAGTCTCGGTGCTGTGAAGCACAGCAGATGCTCTGCAGTGGGCCATCCTCCTGCATAGCCAATTAGGATGCAGACATTCTGAATAAAGCAGCTGCTGTGAGCATGAAGCAGAACTGAACCAGCCTCAACCCTGAACGAGGTATTCACGAGACACATGAGTAAGGGCCAGGTTACCTCAGATATACCAACTGCCTCCTCTGACCCAGAGAGGGAACTTCCAGTAACTGCAAGCTGCTAGGATTAAGCCCTGGACATATGCAACTGGGGAAATATGAAATACTACAGCCACTCAAATCAGAACTGACCTCTTTTATCCCTGCTCATTTTCTTATGTCAATTAATGGTACTGCCCAAGGAAGGTAAAGGGGTCAAGCCTTCCTTTCTTTCACACCATTATTCCCTCTCAATTACAGTCACTTAAGATACCAACCCCTTTATTTCTGAAGACTTATTTTTCCCTCAGATGTGGTATTCAAAGAGAAGGAATGTTTTGCATAGCAGGAGCCCTAAGCACTTGCTCCTTTCCAACACTATGGTGTTAATTCAGACCACCAGTTTATCCTGCATACAGGTCAACTGTGCAGTTGAGGTCACTTACTTCCAGTGAAAGCTATCCAGCGGGCATATTTAGTAGCTTCTCTTCGCCAGTGGGAAGCCACCAGCAAACCACATGTGACAGTTAGTGAAATGATTCCCATTATGATGAAAAATAACGTAGTGACCCACTCGGGAGGCAGCCGTGGAGGAATACAGGTCCTGTCACGTCCATGGATGGTTTGACACTGTCGCACAAGGCCAACTGTGAGAGCACCTGAAAATACATAGCAGAGAGGCAAGTAAACTTTCAAAATCCTCTCTGAGGGGCGCTCAATTGCAAACCACAGCTCAGAATTGCCCCAAAGTAAGGGATTCTTTCTTTGATGAACCTTAGTAAGCCTTTCAAACACGGAGGATGGGGGCATGCTATAAACATCTGTCTTCATGTTCCTTCATCACACGCTTGCACAAGCTGAAGTGAGATGGCTGCAAGCTGTATCTGGTTCCTGGGTGGCAATCAAGGTCTAATCAAAGGGGTAAAGCACTTGTAATAAAGCCTGCCAATATCTGTTAACGTGATAGCTGACTTGCATAGAGGATCACTCCCTCATCTGTGCAGGATGAAGTACTTTTATAGTCTACAAAATGAGTTGCCTAAAATGCCTTTAATTGTCTAGTACCTTCTCACCTCATCTGTAAATACAGGTTTAAGCCTCTGACTTTTGCAGCAGAAACTGCATTTGATTCATGTGTGATTTCAAAAACATTAAAAAATGTTTTTTTTAATGTCACTTCTTGACAGTAACTCATTAAAAAGAGTCCCTCCATGCCAGACTGATCAATCCTTTTGATTCCTAACAAGAGTTACTACACACAGAAACTGGGATATCTACGCAAAAGATCTATCAAAAAGATCCTAAAAAAAGGATAAGATTGGTACAGGAACCATAAAGATTTAACCAAAATGATGTATTTTCTGTTAAATAATAATTTTTTAACATCTTCTTTTAAATGCAAGTCACTGCTTTTGAGACTTATAAAGAAGCTTTTAGTGAGCTTTAATAATGAAGTTCTCTTTCTAACACCAATTTAACATGCAAGATTAAGGTCCATTTCTTCCAGTGTCTCTTAAACGTTAAGTTCTAGATTTCTCTATTTTGTCTTTTCTTCTGAACTGTTGTCCTAATTAATCACAATTATCCATTATCTTTATCACATTAGGAGCTAAACTTAACAACGGACAGCATTAGAGTCAACATCTTTCTCCACAAATTACTTCAAGTAAATATTGTTTCAGTTGACCCCTTTCAAATAAAAAGAAGACAACTTAGACACAATTACAGTAAGACTGGAAACCTTAGGTTTAGCATGTTGTTTGGAGGGAGAAACATCTATCATACTTTCTAGCCTCTTTTTGGGGGAAATAAAAAACATGAAACAAAGGAGAAAGCCAGTAGTTAAAAGATTAACCAGTCCTAGCATGCACCTCCTGGCACCCTAGAGCCAACTTCTACAGATCCTCTCTGCTCACACCTGAGCAATGAGTACCAGCAGAATCAGCTTCTGAACTTAGAAGTGTTGGGTTAGGAGGCAGCATATAATGTTTTATTAAATGTTTAGAATTTTATTAAATGTACTGCTTCATATCCCAGGGGATGAGAAGAACCAAAAGCGAAACCATTACTGAATCTGTTGTGTTGAAGTACTCTTGCAACATTTGTTTAGACTACAAAATTTCAGTCTTATTCAAATATATCCTTTTAATTACACATCCACCAACTGAAAGATTCAGGGATGAATTTTTAGCTAAAAATTGAACAACTACAAAACCAATAAAGTTGGCATTTCCTACTCCAGATACACAGCAATCACACCATTGCTGTGCACCAGGATCACACAAACCTGAGCCAGGGTTACACAAGCACTCCTGCACAGTACAGTTTCACATGAACTGCTTCTCTTCCACAGCTTGCAATGTTTTCACTGCACGTCAGCTGCTGGGGCAGAGGGGAGATGTGCCTGCGTCCTTAAATGTCAAGCTCCCTGGAACACACACACTGCAGAACCTCATACAAAACACTGAGCAGTTCCCTGTAGTTTGGGGATAAAGAGGCTATTCACTGCAGCATCATAGAACAGGAAATTAATCCCAATCACTGTGCAAGACCAGGATTTAACAACAATTTTACTATCCTTACAGCAGAAGTCAGTTTTTTCTAAACTCCAATTCTAATAAAAGAATGACTTCATAAAAATGACATCATACACTCGATAGATGTTTTCTGAATCAAAGACCTCTCATGACTTCAGTGGCAATAATTTAGTGCATTTTTCACTTTGGAAAAAGTAGCAATGATAAGAGTCACTCTGCTGAATGTGGTTCCATTTTGTGTCTTAACTGAAACTGAAAAACAGCTGCTGTAGATGAGCATGTATTAGTGAGAGACAACTATTTCATTTTGTAGATGCAATTTGCAGTTTATATTTAAGATATTTCCAACTAACAAGAGCACACTTAACCTGTCATATTTAGAGAGAACCAAAGCTAAGCCCAGAAGTGCCATATCTAGAGAAACAGAAGAGAACTCCATCTTGAACTATTATTTTTAATGCAATTTCTCTTACTATAACATCTACTACTCCAAAAAACAAAAACAAACCCACCCAAACCAAAAAACTCAGGACTGAAAATGAAGAAAACGAGAAAAAAAAAAATCTCTGAATTGTGAGTACCACAGTAGTATTCCTTCTTAATACACAAGGATAGTTGCAAGAAACTATTCAGAGGATGGCTCCCTAAACATCACTTCTGGTGCCCAAATTGTTTGGTGGTTTTTTTGTTTTGTTTTGTTTGGTTTTTTTAATCGGTGTTTTAAAATGTCAGGAATTAAATTTTAGAATCTGACATTTTGGAAGGAATATACTGAGCTTTATGGTAAAGATCTTGCTAGCACATACACAGTATTTTTTTCTTAACTCTGCTTTATGGATTACAAATCTGAAGTCGATATATTTAAGGTTTTGAACCTTGAGTGTGCAGCCCCTAGGGAGCCAAATGGAGGGCAAGAGGTCTGTGAACCATTTCTGAAGGTTTCACAAAGGTAACTGGAAAATCAACCTCATTATGTGCTCATAAATTCAGTTAAAATTCAAGTTGACTACACAGGAATACCTCAACTGTGTGCATAAACTGAGCACAAGGAAATGAAACCTCAGGGCTCATCCCATAGTGACAAATCTGTTGAATTCAGACTTCAAAAGAAGTCTCTGGTGTGGAAAAACAATTTCATTTGCCATGAAATTCAAAAGAAGAGCGTGTTTATATGGTATTTTATTCTGTTGGTCCCATTCTGAAGCAATCAAGCAAACAGTTGCCAGGGAGCTGCAAACAAACTTGTTACAGAAAATCTTGTTTCCCCTTATCTAGTCTGTCATTGAAAACAGGGCCAGAGATAAGAAATTGCACAGAGTCCTTCTGCCTGTAGTTAGAGAACAGCTCAACAGCCCATCTCAAACCAATCACCAAGTTCCACAAGTAAAAGGTTTTGAAGTCATCCTCTCAGAACTACTTCAGCGTAATTGCTGAAAATCTAAGCACCTAATGCAGGTATGGAGCAAACAGCACAGCCAATGCCAGTAGATGAGGCAGCTGAGATGGATCCAGCCCTGAACATTTGCAGTGGAGTAAACACAGCTGCCCACCCACCTCCCCCTGCCTGCACGGCTCAGCCCTCGGGAGCCACAGGGACAACCCCGAGGGGCAGGGGCTTCCAGAGCTTCCCAGACTGGCATTATTCAGGTCAGTACAGCTAGAGCAGGAGGTGATTAGGACAGATATGCTAATTACTAAAAATGAAATTCGACCTTGATCAAATCAGAGAATGCTGCACTGAGTAAATGTTACTGAAGTGGTCCTTAGTCTTTTCCAGTAAATCTATTCCCTGAAGTGCCAAAGCATTTCTAACACATTAAAAAACCTCTCAGTAGTGACAGTGTGTGTATAACCAGGGCTTCAGTTAATTTCAGAGAAAGATATTGTGATCATCCAACTCCTCAAAACCACAAGTAATGCTCATTTTTCAACACTGCATATTTTTACTAGAATAAATGATAAAAAGGCTCTTCAACAAATACACCAAAGCTGGGGAGCATCACCTGTTTAACAATTAAGTTTCACAAACCCATTGAGGAAAAGAGGGGGAGGGGCACCAAACCAAGGAAAGGCTCATTTTCCCCCCTGGTGCAGATGTGCAACTGCCAGGGAGCCGACCCCCAAGTCCCACTCCAGCCCCGCAGTGCTCTGCCATCCCTCTCTTGTTTCCCTGGTAACTACAGAGCCACCAAGGAGGAATCACACTCTACAGAGAGAAACAAAGATTGCTGCAGCCCTTTAACTCCCCCTCCTCTACATCACTTCTGAATTATTAAAAGTGGCACAGCGATAGCACGGCTGGAAAGCAGCAGCATAATAATGGCCACTCAGATGTTCAGCGTTCATCTGTTATCTGAGTGCCAGGACACGTGGGATCACGTGTGCCAGATGGACACAGGAGAGGTGCCATGCCATGAGGAGCTTACCAGAGCACAAGAAACAACTAATACAGTAAAAAGCAAGATGCAGTGAATGAGGTGGGGCTCAAATGTTAGGAGGCCCCAGAGCTCAGCAGCTATGCTGACACATAAACCAACAAGGCACAAACCCTCAGAACTGCTCTTGCTCAGCCTGGAGTACCTGCTCCTCCTCTGCACTCCCTTACTGTCCCAACTTGAAAATGAGTTTAGTCTTTACCATCATTTTAGACAAAATGCTATTCCTTGGGTTTAAATGCATCTGCAATCCCTTACATTCCTCAACAACAGCTTCCTTACTTCTACATCCCATACATCAACCACATCCTTAGCAAAATGCTCAGTACTAACATTTAATAAGTATTATGACCAATGTGGCTTGTGAGAGGGTTAAAACATGGAACTGCCCCCAGAGAGCCACCTGCTCTCCCTCCCTCATTGTCCTGCTGAGATAGGGTGGTGCTGCTGGAAATGCCAGCTGTGACTTGCAGACAGTTCCCGCTCAAAGGAGATACTTCAGTGTACTGAGGACTTGTTAAAGCATCTTTGCTAAGGGAAAAGCACAGTTTAGAGGTTTCTTAATGAGGTGGTGGTGACATAAATCTTAGAGCACTACCAGTGTGGCAAGGACATTCCTAAGTTTTATGTTTTAGTAATGAGCACAGTACATGGAGCTGTGTTATTTGGGCACACTAAAACATTCATTGCTGCTGGTTAGGTAACAGTCACATGCCAGGGAATGACATATGTGAAGTTAAGGGCAGCTCAGTAAAGCCATACCCTGTAACTGTCCCAAGGCCACAGACAAGGACAGCTTAGTTTTGGAAAATTTCTAAGTTCTATTCAGCTGATAAACTTGAATGGGAAAAGATGTAGGTCCACCTAAGAGGCACAGGCTCCAGCGATGAGCAGAGCTGTAGCTTGTTGCCAATCCAAATGGAAACTTGAAAGGTCTAAAGAAAACACAGTGATTTGGTCATGACAGACTAATTCTATGCACCAGTGTTAAGGATAACCATCAAGTTGGCATTGGCCAGCTTGCCTTTAACATGTTTGCTGCTCCTTGCCTGCATCCAAGCTCTCTGACAGAAAACTGCTTTCAATGTGAGTGAAGCATAGCTGAGGAATTTCTGAGAGGAACAAAAACAGAGCACAGAAAGAGCAGTTCCAATGCACCTACCCATATAGGAAACAAGGAGGAGGGATGTCCAAGAAGAAAATTTTCAAAGTCATCAAAGGAATTTGGCAGTTGAAGTGGGATGTTTCCCATTCTTACATATGGAATTTATTTTCCTGCAACGGGCACTCAAAGTGATGTTGCTATACAAAGGGGGAAGAGAGAATGATTTCTTTAGGTTTATTTATATGCATTTTGTTTTGGGCAAAATTTCTATGAATTCTATAGTTCTTTGGAAACAGAGGGCTCTCCCTTCTGCCTTTCCCAAAATCCAGGGAACTGACAGTACTGATCATTCCCTACCACAGTCTTGGAGGTACTCCATACAGTTAATTCTACTTTTCCAGTGCAAAACTCCATTAGAAATCAGGCCCTGTACCCTCTTACGAGATTAGCCATGCTCAGAATAAGCAATGCAGAAGGTTAGGGGGAAAGTTATGCCTGTGTAGGATAAGCACCACCTCTGGTGTGAAGAGGAAGAAGACAACAGCATCCTGCTGGTTTGCAAAACCCAAGAGGAAAAAAGAATTAACAATGCTGGGGAAGACCACCAGATCTTGTATGACAAGGCCCATATTGTAAGAGTCAAACAGAATCATGGGGTCTTTGGATGTCAGGTCCCACTGAACCAGGCCCACAGGCACAGCTCACAGAATTGCTCTGTATCTACAACTGTTCACAGTTACAGCCTTGTAAATTATAGCCCTCATCTCACTTTTCAACCTTGACCCACTAAATAAATTCTTAAAAGTTTACAGCCTCAAATAGCATCATATCAGAGCATTTTTAAAAATAGCACATACACATAATTAACTGCAACTAAGTAACTATATGCAAATTGAACACCTTGTCTTCCACATTTGTGTTTCAGTCACTGTAGGACAACACAGTAACTGAGTTATACCTGGATAGGTATAAAGGATATATAAAAGAACCAAAATATAAGATCAGAGTATGAGAATACAATGTCTGGTACAGTTCTTACAAAAATAATTACCACTTTTGTGAGGAATGGAGGTAGTTTGAGTAGATGCTCTTTAGCACTTAAGCTGCTAAAACAACTTTGAGGTTACCATGCAAGTACAGTATTCAGGATGTAGCAGAACAGATTGATTCTTTCACTGCGGATGTTCCAGTATGCTGTTCAGGTAGTAGATTAACAGGAAACCAAGACTCACTAAAATAAGATTTATGAATGTTAAAGGATAATCCACAGGAAGGCTCAAAAGAATAACAAAGGATCAGCTGCAGAGGCACAGAACATAGAATAGTTCAAAACAAACAGACTGTAAGTCATCTTTCCCCCCTTTTGTATGCCAAATCTTATGCTTTTGGCCTTCACTCCAATTTGTCTCTCAAATCAGCTAATAGGTATCATAACCCTGGGAAAAAAGCTTTGGAGTTTCTCACTTTGAAGAAGATCAGATGCAAGATCAATTCATACACCCACTGGATTTCTACTGGAATGAAGCAAACAGCTAGAAAGTATTTATACAATGTTAAAAAGTCAGTTTTTAATAAAGACCTATATTTACTTGTCAAGTCCCTGTTATATCTAGAAGGCCTCTTTTAAGAACCTTGTTGTAAGAGTCCTTGTTTTAAGAGTCCTTCTTGTAAGAGTATGTTATACAACCTGTTACTTCTCTTCTACTCCATTTATCCCCTTCTCTCAAATCTGATGCTCTCTTCCTTCCAAACCAACTTTGAAATGCATCATCCTTCTTGCTCTGGAGATGTAAAGGATGCTTACTTGCTTCAGGAACAAAATATTCTTAAAAATATTCATACAGGTGAGGTAATATCCTGGCTTCAAACACAGCTTATGTTAGCTATGAGGAACCTATCAATTTAGTTATATTTAACAATCTAATTTCCAGATAACTGAACTTATTAGGTACCATTTTTGGCATTCCTCAGAAATCTTACTGACTTATAAAGAGAAGAATTCCAAATTCTAAAGTCTAAAGCCAGTGTCAAAATAGTTGTGGTATATTAGCAGAAAAGCCTCCCTTGCTGCAGAAGAACATCTGGTGCCAAGTTGCCTCAAAATTTTTCAATTCTGTGTTTGTATCATGCCTAATGCAAACCAAATCCCCCCTCCACAAAACCCACAGTCTTCTCCCTCCCTCTTTCTTTCCCAAAGAGAAGAAAAATCAGGGCCATCTATTGAGAAAGACTTACACATATTAGAAAATTTTATTACTACAGATGACAATCATTATGATACATTAGTTCTAAGAGATGCCTAAATTGCAGACATTTGGACCAATAAAAAATGAGTTTATTTCTGAATTCTAGTAATTTTCAATGCCCTACTCCTTGTGTATTGAGTCTACTCAATCTTATTTTAATTTTGCAACCCCTCTTTTTATTTCTTTTTTTTTGAGATGGATCACCACTCTCTAAGAGCTACCTTCAGGCACTAATGCAGGAACAACTGCATTTTGTGTCCTGACACAACAAAGGCTGTGTGTTCTCACATATCAGAGCCAAGACATCTGCCTGTGTTGAAGGTATTCTTTCCTTCAGAAGAAGGTATTCATTCCTACTTCAGAAGACAGCATTAATTAAATGCTGGTTAAAAGGATCTCTAATAAGCTGCATCCTTCTGGTTGTTTATTTTCTAACACTATAAGCATCTTCACAATGGAACAGTTTTATCAGTGACTAGAATCTTTACAGTTTCTGAAGTGGCAAGCGCCTGGAAAAAAAAGAGAGAACTTTCCTAAAATAAGAAAGTAATGTTTTATTTAGTTTAAAACACAAACAAAGAATCCAGTTATTTCCATTTTTCCTCCAACCAAAGTAGAGCTACTCAAAATTGACAAGATTCACTGACTAAAAAAAGAAAGATCAAAGGCAGTGTCAATATTTAGAAGTGATTTTTGGAGTCAGCCACACCATTTTATGCCATATGTTCAGCTGAAAGCCACAAGCTATGACACCCACAGCTGTTCTGCCATTTAACATCTGATGAGCTTGTGTTCTTTTTAACAGTTAGTTCTGTTTGGCTTCAGACAGAGCTGTAAAATGATACCTCCTGCTCCAATACACCACACGCCCTACCCCAACCTTCTCTGAGTGGTCTGCTCAGCACCTACAGCTGTACAGGTGATGTGCAGGCCTCTGAGGCTGCAGCACCAACGGAGCCAGTGACATGAGGTGGCCAGGCTGGGACAGCAATGACAGCACCAGGGCTTGCCATGTGGTACGAACACAGCACAACCAGAACAACAAAAATTCCAGAAAATTCTTGATCTCACAGTGCAGTAGATCACCTTCCACACAGGTGTCTTATAAGATGGTCTGTTAGGAGGCTGGCATTAACTGGACTTCAGAGCCCTCCATTTTTAACTCCTGCATATCCAAAAGCATAATTTCCCCAAGTTAGCTGAGTTACAAACTTATTAGATATGCTCAAGCAGATCAGGATAGATACACCAAAATTCCCAAACCACACCAACTGAAGTACCCTATTGTTCTCCCTCTCTTTATTCATGAAGAGAAAATAAGTATCAACCTTCCTGGTTATAGCCTAAAGCAATATCTCTAACATAGTAACAAAGGCATTCAACGTAGGGGGAAAATTCAGGTCCAAAATTGCTTGTGCATTTTAACAAATTAAATTCATGAGGAAAAAGGATCATCTTCCTCTGTCAGACATAACTGTTGTGCTCTGCACTGATCTCAGCTTGCATCAGACACGCTCCAAGGACACCTACTGATCTGGCTCTTCCATGGCCTCATGAATCACCCAGTGGTGAAGGTGAAAAGAGAAGTGTTGAAATGCATTTTGGCATTTATATGGTTAGAAAAACATTTACAAAGTTTTGGTGTCTGTTCTGCAAACAGCTTAAATACACCTTATGTGCTTCAGTGTTTGCCTGCACCTGAGCATAACTTTCTCTTGCTCCACTAGTGACAGAATATTTCAGGCCTAGATTACCTGAAAGTACAACAGACTATGCTAAATAAAGAACAAAACATTCAAACCCAAGCCACATGTACTAACAATTGAGGCAGTTTCTTTACATCACATAAGTGATGGCAGGATTGTATTTATAGAAATGAGGACAGGAGAAGGGAGGTTTGCAGGTAGAAGTAATCCTTCATTAAAACCACTAGAAAAATTGGAAAGATTAAGCACATTTCTGGTCTTGCAAGTCCTTCCTTGGACACACAAGTACTCACTGGGGATATACAAGATCCTTTGTCTCCTAGACTTGCTTTTTTCATAAGGCACTTTTATCAACTGAAGAACAGCACCTATTTGCCCAAAGGATGTATTTCATTGCAACTAGAATAATATTTCAAGTAAAATAAAACTTAGCCTTAGTTTTTATTCCTAAAGTGGTTTTTAACTGTTGCCAAATCTGTGTATGACATGCTTGTAACAACTGGGAATACAGGTTAAACTGCACTTCAAACAGGGATTAGGTACAGGGCCAAGATTTTATTATCTACAAGTAACACTTCATGTGCTGAAAGACAGACTGAGATATAGCCTAACTACACACAAGTTGTCCTTTGAGACTGCTGGCACACAGTGTTGTCCTGGCTAATTAACATTTTAAGCCCCCACCAATACAAAAGGTAAGCTGGAAAATAAACCAAATCAAACCTCAACCTTCTTCTGCAGTAGTAATTCTCAAATCTAGGCATTTACTTGCTGTTCACATCACAACAAAAACATTAAAAACAAAGAATAGGAATGCAGGAAGCATACTTAGGATTTATCCTGAAGTATGTTTTTTCTTATTGCTTTTGCTTGGGCAAGTCGTCGTTTTAGAAGACTGCATAATTTAAGCCTGAATTATTTAGGCAATTAACAGGTGCTGTCTGTGTGGTGATAACACTTTCTCCCTTATCACAAATTGCCATCTACAAAAATAGACTGTTAGAGTCTGGAGAGTTCTCTTTTATTTTTTTACAAGTATAAGAGAAGACAGACCATTCCTGAACAGTTAAATTTGCACTTCACTGAAGTAAAATATGATTTTATTGAAACAGCAAGGCTCAGTCCTTTCTGAGCAAGAAAGACTGTTCTTGAAAAGCAACCAAACGTTATATAGTGCTCCAAAGAATGTATCTGTTAACAGATGTTTATACAGTTGTTATATTGACATTCTGAAACAGATTTACTCTAATTTTAGATATTATATAAACAACCAAGAGATCCTCTGTCCTTATCACCAACTTCATCTTACTGAACATCTACTTACAAGGAATATTTACTTCAGATTACATTGGGCATAAGTCAGCAGACTTCTGTTAGTGAAAAGCAACTGCTACTTCTGGCCTTTACTCTCTTTATTTTACCATTTTTCATGTATTAAGCTTCAGGGTGCTTCTTGAAATTGCTGAGTGACCCAGTAATATTCCACTGAAAGAATTTATGGGACCACATTAGAAATTCCTGGCCTTTCAATCTCTTCAAGTTTCCTGTACAATCTTGTTGCATAGTTTTTAAATTGAATTAAGTGTGGGTTTAAAAACAAAGTGAAACATGCTTCTTCCCACGAGTTTCTACGATGGAGAGCACACCATTACTGCATGAATTTAGGTGCACAATTTGTTTCAGAATGCAATTCAACCTAAGGAAAATAAAAAAGTTCCTTCTTCACCCTTGTGACTTTTCTTCCCCCACAGCATGAAACGCCTACAATGCTCCTCACATCAACAGGCACAGAGGAAGCAGCAGTGCCTTTTCTCCTCTCCAAGAAAGGAAATCAGATTCTTCCACTGTTGCAGTTCTGGAGCTGACACTTCCACTGACCTGGAACTCCAATACTGTTGGATTACTTTCTATGACTGAGAAAAGATATCTCTTAATGCTAAATTTAGAGTATTTTATTTTGTATAGAGAAGACCAAATATATCAAAGCAAATTTTCAAGTCAAACAAGGCATCCACTATACAGAAGTCATTCTTCAGGAAACTTGAAGCCCATGACAACCCTTTTTGAGTTTTCTTCACTTTACTTTAGTATAAAGACATGACAATTAGAGGTTGTTAATGTTTGATACATTAAGCTCACACTGATGAAGTCACAGATGAAACCATTCCCCCTTACTTGTACATTTGCCCTGCTTATCAATGAAGTCAGGATCCCTCCCATTTCTGTGTATACAAAGATTGTATTGCAGAACTTAGTATATATGCCATCAATTTGAGAAAAGTACAAAGCATCTAGGGTCAAAGCAGCCCTTCTGAAGTATTCACAGCAAAGCAGTTCTGAAGTACACTGAATGATCAGTTGTCCTGTTCTGATCCCACACCTATTCCTTAAAATACAACTAAATTACATTGCTGCTAATAGCAGAAAGTAGTCACAGCAAGAGCAGTGGAAACCACTCTAGAACAACCTGGGTGAAAGAAAGGAAAGCCCAGGAATAAGAACTGCAAGAATACAAACTGGGATGCTGGCTCCATGATGAGCACTACAGAAATAACCCACCTGACTTTACTGTCTACGAACACTGTCATTTGATTATTAAATTCTTGGATGTACCAAGCTCAGAGACAGCCCAGCCCTTTCAATGCAGTGTGCAAACAAGGGCACAAAGAATTGCTCACCATCAAGCAAGTTCAAGGCCAAATGTGAACTGTCTTCAACTGGACAAGTATTTAAACCTCCAAGTGGGGTATTAATCACTACACCTTGAGAGACTGTCATCCTTAATGATCCCAAAGTGCTTTGTAATTTATGGCATAGAACTGCAGCTACCATGAGGTTTTTGGGTAGCAGCCAACTGTTGCCGATTTCACTGGGCTGTGCTGGCTTTGAATACCGCAGTGAATCACTGGGAGGTTTTCGATGTCCTCACAAGGGAGCATTTTAGATCATCCCAAGGACCCAGATGGAACAGACTGAATATGTTTTGCTCAAAAACAGGAACCAGGCTCTACACACTCTGTGAATTTTGAACATCAAACTCTTAGCAGCAAGTATTTCCTACTGGATTAGCCCATCCCACAGACAAACCATCACAATCAGATGTTTCCTAGGGTACCCAAGAGAGACCAAACTCTTGCCATCAACTCTACTTACAAAATTTAAAATATGTATACAAGACAATACATCAGACAGGAAATAAAATATGACATCATAGGAAGAGCCCAAAAGCTTCACACTGAGAAGGGATATAGCCTATGATTCCATATGGATCCCTACAGAATCAGGCCAGTATGGGTGCTTTGCCAGTCTAGCTTGTTTCCCTTGCCCTTAAAATAGACACGTACCCTGCACAGATCCTCTTCTTGGCCATATCTCCAGTTTTTCAGATCTGTGTATATCTCCATCAGTCAGAGGCTTGGGGAAGAAAAGTGAAATTGAGCAAAGCAGCTGGAGCATACATAAGGGGATTGCTGCAAAATTATCAAAGAACTTTTTTCCTGCATATAGCCCTTACTAATAAAAAACTCTGTCAATTACTAAATTTGTAGGCACTCTGAATGACAACAATAACTTACAACTAGGTAATAAGAAAATTATTTTTAAATTTAAAATGGTATGAACTAAAAATTTTAAATAACATTAGTTTTCCCAAATTACTTTGTAGAAGAATAAAACAGCCTCCATATTGTATTTGTTCCACCATACTACAAACATCATTTTGTATCCATTTCTAAAATAGATAGCAGCATTTATTCTCTGTGAAGTTCAATGTACTTCCTCATCCATGAGTCACTCCAGTTACATTCTTCAGAAATACAAAGGTCTCAACCACTGCTTGAAAAGGATTTAAGAACGAGGTGAAGAACTCCTGCCTAAGATGAAAATCCTATGCACTGCACTGCATGAAAATAAATGGGAAAAAATTGAGCTGTTGTGAAGTACCTATGAAAAAAAAAGTAGGTCAAGCTTAAAAATTTGACCTACTGATCTTCTTTGCTTTGGCAAAAGTACAAATGGAGTCTACATAATGCTGCTCACATTTAAGTGCTGGCTGGAAACTAATGATACAAATGTTTTTAATAAGTGTTAGCCATTAACGTGATTCCTTTTTTTTTATTTCAGATAATTTTAAATCTTTGTTTTGCAGAACACACTATTGAATCCCTACTTTTAAGACTCATACATTTAAGTTACTCGTGTTGATTTTGGTGTAAGTTTGTGGCAACAAATGTAATACACACACCTCAAATCAGGTGTAAGCTGATTTAAAAAAACAGAGGAAACTCAGGTAACTTCCTGAAGCCACAAAGCTGAAGTTTCAACAAGGCACCTTTCCCACAGACAAACCATCTGTGTATAAAGCAGCTTTACAGTTATATACTTCTTGAGTAAAGCACAGGATGGACAGAAAACAAATCTGTATCTGCACATACTGAATAGAATTTAGTTCTGTAGGAACTGTGCACACTGCTGGTAAGTAAATAAAATGGTTATTCCAAATATCTGAAACTCATGTACCTTAAGCAAAGCACCTACTGCTAGAAAAGACAAATGAAATGCCTGTTATTCTGTGATTGTTTCCCTCAGTTTAATAAAGTAAAACTGAGATAGAAAACAAAAGCTAAAACCAAAACGAAATTAAAGCTTTGCTGCTAATGCTAATAGAAGTTACTGTGATAAAGATACCACATCTATTTTACAGAGGAAGAAACTGGGGTACTACCACAATAATTCGCAAAATCCAAAGTCAGCCATGCCAGATTTGAAAGTTACTGGCTCCCAGATCTGTACTCTATAATCAGGTATTTCTTACCTAACTCTAATTAAGAGTGAGGAATTCAACAGGATTTGGTGGAAGGCAAACTAACAGTTCTGTATCTTCATGCGGTAAAGAGAAAACAAACCACACACCTAAAAGGAGCAGCATGAGTTCATAATTGTTAAAAAGCTGATGTAAAACATCAGTTCCTCTGTGGACAAAAACAATTGGCTCTCTCATGTCTTCTCTGGCAGGCTCAAATAACCAGGCTGACACAGCTTTCTTTCATGAGATTCTTCCTACACATAAAATAGTTCCATATGTTTAAATGCTGAGTGATTGACTAAGCACAAAATTAATCCATTACAACAATGCCTTTCTATTGATTTTTCTTGTGCCTTAAGGCTTGGTCAATTACAGAACCCAAGCACAATTCAAACACACGGCTCTTTCACATTTTTACATCCATGTGAAAGACATCTACAGACACAAAGTGGAATGGAAATGTTCCTTTTAAAGATGGCACTGACCCTCCCAGTCCAGGCAGACCCATTAACAGGCCACTCTTATTAGAGAATTCAGATTATATGGGGTTCAGAATCTTATTCTTGTTTGGGTTTGGTATTGTTGTTTTTAAAGCACTGGCAAGTTCTCAGAAATGCAAGTGCTGCTGGCAGAGCCTGCATCTTAGGAGCAGGAGGACCTCATCCCTCACTGTGGGGATCAGCAACACATCACAACCCACCACCACCTTTCCCTCCTTCCTCACACACCTGGGAGCATCCATCAAAGAAATGTGTTTTCCTGAAAATTATGTCCTACAATCTAATTTTAACAGTCTGATGTTCAGATGGCTTGGGAGATTGCTTTTCAGAACTCACCTCTAGGACCTGATGGTACATAAATCTTCATTCTCTGTATCATCCTCCTTTTTTTTTTGTATTCTCAGCATGCAATCCAAACAGGTTCATGAAAGGGCAAATAACTTCTCCTGTCACAGTCACTACATGATAGCACAAAAAACATTAGGAAAAAGTAATTTTGTAGAATTGCTTCCTATCATGTCCCACAGAAACTTTCTACTGAGAAGAGCTGGGAGATGCATACTGTATTTTTTGAGTATATTGCAAGGTGCTTAACAAATAATCACCAGAACCGTTTTACAGACAGTTTTTGAAAAGCCAGCTATCCACACATCACAGAAACAACACTATCTCCTTCAGAGGACAGCACAATGGCTGCTCTATACCATGACTTGTCCTCAGGGGAGCATTGTACATGTCCAGTCTCTCAGCACAGGCCCTAAAGGGCAGAAGTCACTGGTAATATGCCATACTGACTTACATATCACTACTTTTTGAGCAGACAACTTCATTTAACACAATAATGCCCGCTGGAGCTCAAGTTTACACCCTCTTTAAATTGCCAATACTTTATTTACTTTATCTGTTTTTATTCTATTTAGAAGTACTGTTTCATTTGAGCACCTTCATGTGGTCTTGTGTTTATTCCATGTATAGTCAGTGCTCCAATTAGAGAAAAGTATTTCAGTGGTCTCAAGCTCAGCAGGAGCCAGGAATCACTGCTTGGTCATACTACCTGTGATAGTTCATTAAGCTGATCCCAACAAAGCCACAGCTCCTGTTGGAATCGTGATTCCTCAGGAAGAGCTATGACATGCAGAGGAATTAACACTGAACATCAGTAATTTTCCACTAAGTCCCAGACAACTTATTCCACAGGAGCAGGGAGTTAACTGCCTCAGGGGGAATGGCCTGCTGCACAGAGCCTGCTCTTCTGTAAGACCTCTGCATCTGAAATCATCCTTCACAAATAAAAAAGCAATGGAGTATGCAAACCCCAAGAACTACACATAACACTTTGGAGGATAGAAAGGCAGCACTGGTAAACAGACCATTTTAAATAAGTGTCATATTCTAGCTCTACAACTCATTCTCACACTGTTAGTGCACAGCAAGATACAGAAGGCCGTTTAAATGAAAAGTATAATTCCTAACACAAGTGACCTTCATACTTTTGTCACAGATGCAAGATGAAATTGGAAGCTCTGCTGAACACAAATATGGCCCAGGTCAGCTCTGCTGGGCGTATGCTGAGTGCCCTGGGCTTAACATCCTACTGTGTTATGGATCAGCAGAGGAGGATGTGATATATCCTTGCTTTAGGAGTTACCCACCAGTTAAGCACCCCTAAATCCTGACACCCATGTTAACTTAATGGCTGCTATAAAAAGGGTACACGTTGCTCTGTAAATTGGAATCAAATGAACAATCATGCTACATAGGAAGGGATGACTAAGCCACATAAACAAACTGATAGCTTAGCTTTCTGAAGGGAGATTTTACTTGATTAAATTATTCCCTTAAATTACTTGACCTATCCTAAACCCCATAAAAGCATTTCAAATTGTCAATCCCCCCACATGTACAGCTTTTAACATCTCTAATTTCAACTGTGCATACTATTCATACCGTTATTCCTATACAAGAGTTGAGAGCTGAAGCTAGAGCTGCTTCTATCCTCCTTCCTCCCCTACTGAAGACAAAATATCAAATCATTAAAGACCCTCCCACACAAAAAAAGGAACATATGGAGACAAAACTATAAGCTTAGAAAGTTCTTTGCAGAAGTGTAGAGATACAGGAGCAAAATTCTTTCCTACTGAAATCGGTAGCACTTTAGGCATTGGCTTAAATCAAAGCCAGCTCTGTCCTTATTTCTCACACAGAGTGTCAGTTTGATAAGAAAGAACAGTCAGTGCAAGAATACTGAGCAGCCACTGGTTTCCAAATTGGAATTATCAGTGCTCTGTACTTGCACAGCACGAATAACAAAACCTCACTGAGAACTCACTGTAAGAAAAATCCATTTAATTTTCATCTTTCCTTTACCATCTTAAAGATGTATGAAATAGGTGAAACCAAGTTAATGAATGACTCTTACAAAACTACATAAAGAAAAAGTGCCCAACAGAGACTTGGACCCATGTTCACAAAGGTGTAGGTCCTCTGGCCTAAAGACAGATAAGCATCTGAGACCTTCAATAATCTCAGTTGCAATCCTTTGTTGATAATTGCTGGGGAGAAATTTTTATAGCCAACATTTTTCAAATGACAATAAAACTTATCTTTAAGAATAAGATTTAGGAGACTAATCACCCCTTCCATATTGATTTAAAAAAACATTGAAAACTATCTCAATTTTTCAGAGAAGCATTAAAGCCAGTGATTTATTTTGCTATCCAATTTAGCTGAAACTCATCACTATCTCTGGAGTAAGAGGTACATATTGTTTAGCATCCAAATCAGAACAGAATTTTCTTTCCTGAAACATAAGCCCAGGTTCCCAACCTTAGAGGCTGTAAACAGCTCTGAATGAGCCAATGCAGTGCTGCCTTCCCAGGTTTGCCAAGACCTCTGCTCCCTGCCATCCTCAAACAGCTGCAGTATTGAGGAGACCAGGCTGTTCCATGCTGCCTTTCAGAGCCCCCAGGACAGCAGCCAAGCAGAGAAACACTGTTACTCCCCTTCCTCCTCAGTACTAGGCTGACTTGTAGAAGCAGAATCTAGAATAATTCCCACAGGAGATGAACCTAAGAACACAGAGATAAAGCAAAGAAATACTTTCTTTTACCAAACAGCTCCTTTCACCAGCTGAGTGCAGGATGCTCTAAAAAAAACCTGCTTCTTAGTGGCACATATGGAAGCTGGATGCCTTGGATGTGCTCCAAGCACAGTAGTCTGCTGAGAGTCCCTGAATGTCACCAGCAGCTGGGACAGGTTTTACCATCAGGGCTGTGCCCTCCTGTGCCATATCTCTCCCCAGCAGTCTCTGGGTAATGAATGGCACTCATAAAAGCATTCACCTCGTAATTCAATACTACAGGAAGTCCTTGGTTCAACGGGCATCTCCACACTTCCTTTCTTTACAGTTTGGGCAAACAGCTCATTTTAGAAGGTCTAAGCACCAGAAATACACATTTGTATTGCTTTTAAGCACAACTCTTATAATAATGCATTGAATCCTATATCAATAAAAATCTACAAAAGAGTCATTAAGGGTGGCAGCTAGGTCTCCTTTATGGTTTTATCAAGACAATTTGTTTGGCTTCAAAATAGAGCAAAGAAAAAAAAGCTTAGGTCTGTCAAAACATTATCTGACAGGTGAAGTCCTTCAGAAAAATCCAGATTTCATGTTTGCCAGCCTAATTAAAACTGTTAGTTGCACCTCAGAAACGGCAGATGATTCTTAAGTAATGATCCACTAAGTAAATAAGAAATAATAATTACTTCCTAAATTACTTTAGTAAACAATTTTTGTATCACAAAGAGCTAGAAAACATTTTTCTTTACAAAAGAACGTAACGGACTGTGCTTAGTTCCCAAAGGACTGTTTCTTCCATGAGCATTTTTTTCAGAATAATTTTTGTTATCTCCTTTCTATACACACAGAGAGAATCCAACATCTTACACATTGCACAAGATCTGCTAACATGAGGCAGGACTTCAGAAAGACATATTTAAATATTTGAAATGAGTACTATTTTATTTGACTTTAAGCCCCTGAAGAAGGGCTCATTACCGCAGCACTGCTGCTAGGTGGAATTATAAGAGGAAAGAACCAGCTATTTTATCTAGCCATAGGCAGGAAAATCATCACAATTAGCTACAGGAGGAACGGTGAAGTCACCCAGGGAGTTCCTGAAGGCTGCACTTTGGGAAGGGACTCGTTCCTTTCCTCTGAACCATGTAGGAAAGTCCAGGTTCTAGACTAGGTAATTAGAAGCAAAACAAATAAGCCATAAGTACAGTCTGGTCAGAGTACAGTCACCAATCCCAAATAGTTTTTAATACTCTACTTCATTAGAATAAAGGAAATATGTAACAACTTGAACCAGTTCAACTGTTCACATGCATTGAATATCAGGCATGGAAGATGCAAGCCAGATGAAGAAAATTTTTCAAGCCCTCTGCAAGAATTTATGACCAAAAATACCAGACCAGTTACAGCCAGACCCGTTTTCTCTGTACTAACCTGTGGTTTGCTTGGAAATTGTAAGTTTAGGAAAAGTCACAGAATCTCCTGAGCTGAAATGGACCTAGAGGGATCATCAAATCCACCCCTTGGTTCTGCATGGGACAGCTTCAAAAATGTGCCTCAGAGTATTGTCCAAACACTTCCTGAACACACACAGGCTTAACGCTGTGACCAGTGCCCTGGGGAGCCTGGTCAGTGCCCCATCACCCTCTGATACCCGACCCAAACCTCCCTGACACAGCCTCATGCTGTTCCCTCGGGTCCTGTGACGGCTCAAAGTGGTTAAGTTAGTTTAATCTGTTTGCAGTAAGGATGGCTTCCTTTCCTGACAGGGAGCTTTGGGTTCCTCTGGGACATGAGATCAAAGAGCTGCCCTCCTCCTGTTCTCTCTCCCTGCTCCNACAGTCTGGTCAGAGTACAGTCACCAATCCCAAATAGTTTTTAATACTCTACTTCATTAGAATAAAGGAAATATGTAACAACTTGAACCAGTTCAACTGTTCACATGCATTGAATATCAGGCATGGAAGATGCAAGCCAGATGAAGAAAATTTTTCAAGCCCTCTGCAAGAATTTATGACCAAAAATACCAGACCAGTTACAGCCAGACCCGTTTTCTCTGTACTAACCTGTGGTTTGCTTGGAAATTGTAAGTTTAGGAAAAGTCACAGAATCTCCTGAGCTGAAATGGACCTAGAGGGATCATCAAATCCACCCCTTGGTTCTGCATGGGACAGCTTCAAAAATGTGCCTCAGAGTATTGTCCAAACACTTCCTGAACACACACAGGCTTAACGCTGTGACCAGTGCCCTGGGGAGCCTGGTCAGTGCCCCATCACCCTCTGATACCCGACCCAAACCTCCCTGACACAGCCTCATGCTGTTCCCTCGGGTCCTGTGACGGCTCAAAGTGGTTAAGTTAGTTTAATCTGTTTGCAGTAAGGATGGCTTCCTTTCCTGACAGGGAGCTTTGGGTTCCTCTGGGACATGAGATCAAAGAGCTGCCCTCCTCCTGTTCTCTCTCCCTGCTCCACTGATCAGAAATGCAGGTCTTTATCAACAGACTGAAATAAATTGTTCATAGACAATTACATCGTTAGTAAAAAGGCAGATGCCCAAATCCTTGTTCTTTTAAAGAAAACAATGTCACACTCTAAAATAAAAAACACATGGGATCTCGACTTAAAAGCTGATAAAAATCAGCATGCAGGAAATATTCTGGGGAAAAAAAAAATACGAAGGAAAGCAAGAACTTCCCCGCAACAAAAGAAACGTCAGTGTAGTACGAAAGACTCCAAACCTGCCGCAAACTAAGCAGAGATAGATCTCAATTCCCTGTCCAAGGTGACGGCACCGCGGAGGGACAGGCAGGGATGCTGCCCTGGCCCTCAGCTTCCCGGAGCCAGAGCGGGCTCGGGGGCTCTGCAGGACCCCTCGGGGGACCGGGGTCCGCCGAGGCGGCCGGGAGGCACCGCCGGGGGTTCTGCCCGGGGCTGGGGTCCCACCAGCTCCCCGCAGCCGCTTCACTCGCCGCCGCCCGGGGAAGCAGCCCCGGGAGCCCCCGGGACCCGGCCCAGCGGCCAACAGCCCCCCAGGCTGGCCTCCCACCGGCGCCTCACGGCAGCCCCACCGCGGCCGCGGGCCCCGCACCCCGCCCGCCCCCGAGCCCCCCGGGCACTGCCGGAGCCCTC